>ML685832.1:4299115-4316818 GCA_007922175.1 Pelusios castaneus
AAAATCCCACTTCGTCAGACGCTTTGAAGATGGGAAATTTACAGAAATTTCCCATCTTCAAAGCGTCTGACGAAGTGGGATTTTCTCCCACGAAAGCTCATGTGATAAATAAATCTGTTAGTCTTTAAAAGTGCCACAGGACTCTGTTGTTTTTCTACAATAGACTAACACGGCTACTCCTTTGGAATTAGTCTTGATAGTTCCCCTTGATGGGTGGGAGGAACCATTCTTCCTGTCTGAGCTGACAAATTCAGAGTAGACATTTTTATAAATATAAAACAAAACCTGTATATTACCTTATTGCATGAGATTCAGGCATTACAAAGAAAAGTGTCTACAGAAATTGAAAAGCATTTTATAGAGTCTAAGCACACTCTTACAAATCTAACACCTATCTTGAGCGATAGTAACATACAGGTGAGCTGATCTGCTTCCAGCTATATATTTGTCAGTGCTCAACTGATGCCTACAACTTTGGCAAGAGCTGTTCCCGGGTCTACCAGTGCCACAATTGGTATTGCCAGTGTTAGCAGTATTATTTCGTTTATAGCAGCGCCAACAATGTGCTATGTGATGTTCAAAAAAATAAGACACAGTGCTTGCTCTAAAGATTTCTAATGCTGGCTCCTATGGATTATGTAGTTAAATAGTTGGAGAAGAAGGCAGAGTAAATACATTTTACATTCACCAGGTTGTTGAAAAACAGCTTTGTATTATGATGACTTACCACTTCTTTGGCATCTCTACAGAGGCTTAGGACAATTGCTGCAACTTACCTTAACTAGTTGTTAGAGGTCCCACCTCCTGCAGTTCTTGTTCGCTAACAGAGGTAGAAGACCAAAGTCCAGTAGCAGGCAATACAATAGGTTTATTGGGGTTGACAAGTCTTTTCCAGCCTTTACACCAGTGATTCCCTTTTTCCTTTCTTCCCCTACTTCCTGGTGGACCTCAGGTTTTATTGTCTATTTTTAACCAATCACCTTTTTTACAAGTATTGCCAGATCATTCTATAACCAATCCTACTATATTGTAACATAATCCACCCAATCATACCCGACCACCTTAACTGATTACAACTAACTGCAAGACAGATAGAATCAATTAAGGATGCAGACAGAAGTCATCAGAGCAATAGATACCAGGATGACCAAACAATACGGAATGTAAATTTTGTCACAGGTGTAATGCTCTTCAGGTGTTGGCTCCTTCTGACTTAATGTGCTTGGAATGTGTGGATGTGACTGCACGCTTCCCAGTTTATGGTTGCCTCTGGTGCTTTTTGTCTTTGCTTACTTAGCTCAGGTACAAGGCCTCAGCCAGTCAAGTTGATTCGTTGATTTATTACCACTGTAGCTAGCTAGCGATACACCATATTTAAAGAAAATCATAGGCCTTATAGGCTGGCCTAAATGTCTATAGTCTAACACTAGTCCTCAGTTTTTGATATGCCAATTGGGCCTTTCCAGTAGGGGAAATGTGCTCTTTGTGAAGGCTGTTATTCTATTCATGTAATTTTTTTTTGTGAATCAGTTCTATTGAATAGAGTCTCTGAGAAGAGGAAAGAAGCAGCATCTTCAACAGTAGGTAGTACTCATTATGGCACAGCATAGAAGATAGCTAGTGCTTGGTTGAAATGCAGTAATGTCATCATAACACGTTTATTAAGTTGGATGAAAAGAGAATCCATATCATTAATAGAGAGTGCTATTTTCACTGGGTTCATAGAATAGAAGCAATATAATATATTAAAAATATCCCGGTGGAACATTAATTCTAACAAGCCACTAAGAATAATTATATAACGGTATAGGTAAAGTATCCATGTAACTTATAGCAGCTATATTCACAGAATATCCAAATAACTAATATGTTAGATGAGGTTGATAGAATTTGAAATGTAAAATTGATTTCATTAGGGTAGAGTCCACTTCAAAATTTGAATAAAGCAATATCTAATAATTTCACCAGGATCTACAATAACTTTGCTGTTTCTGTTAGCATTGGAGGGCCATTGCAATTTCACTTGCTTGACCATGGTTTTGAGATCTAGTATAGCTTAAGATGCTTGCTTGACCATTCTGGCTTCTGCAGCATGACATCTTCTGGTTGGCAGAGACAAACAGGATTACTAAGTAACCTTATCCATGTCTCAGTTTCTCCATACTACAGCATATAATGGGTATGTCTACACTTAAAAAACTAAGTCGACTCTGTTAAGTCGACTTAACTAGGTCAACTTAAGTTAACTTAAAGTTGACCTTGTTAAGTCGACTTACAGAGTCTACACTAGACTCTGAAGTCCACGGAGACTCCACTCTGAAGTCCGCTTGGGTCCCAGAAAGAAGGCAGGTGTGGCGGGGGGGTCCCAGTGAGAGGGCAGCTGTGGCTGCCTTCTTGCCAGGACCCCCCGTGGATCTCAGGGAGAGAGCAGCAGTGTCTGCCTTCTTGCCGGGACCCCAAGGCTTTCCGGCAAGAAGGGAATGTGGCTCCCTTTTGCCGGGAAGCCGTGGGTCCTGGAGAGAAGGGAGCCGTGACACCACTGTCCCAGGGTGCCACAGCTCCCTTGTCCCCAGCTCTAGGTCGACTTAGGGAACTAAATCGACCTAGGCGTCCACACCGGTTTTAGGTCGACTTAACAAATTGACTCATCTGTTAAGTCGACCTAAACAGCAGTAGTTATTAAGTCGACTTAAGGAAGCTCTTAAGTTGACTTAATGAAAGCCTGGTGTGGCGTGGGGTTCTTTAGGTCGACTTAAGCATCCTTAAGTCGACCTAACTTTCAAGTGTAGACATATCTAATAAGATGAAATACATAACGAGTACGCTTGTAGCTGCACATAGATAATGGTGATGGAATAACAACTTTGAATGTCTGGGGGTACACAGTTCCACTGCCAAGGGGCATATTTCCCACTGCCCCTCACATCACCAGATGTTGTTTTGACGACCCTGGTTATCATGATGAAAATGGAAAGTAGTCAAGGGCGAAAACCCAAGTAATATGATATGTAATAATTAGGGGAGAAGTAATTAGGTGAAAGATGTATATGGAAAGATATAAATCATTATTACTTATGTAAAAGGACTCACTCTGTCAACATCTGATTCTACGGAACATGTTGCCGGTCAGACCAGGAGATCCACTGATTCCCTGGAGGGGCCCCACAAAAAAGCCATTCCTGTATACAGCCTTCTGAGTGACTGCTTAGCTCTCCAGACTTAGTGAGTATGATACATTGTAGTTTATTTTAGGCTTTTTATTTAACTAGTATATTTATAGAAACCCTTGTACATTAAACCTTAGTGATCTGCAAATTCGACATACTGTGTGTCACTCATATCCACACTGATCACTAAGCATCTAGTATCACCCTCTATGTAAAAAGTGCTATTCTCTCTCTCTCTCTCTCTCTCTCTCTCTCACACACACACACACACACACACACACACACACACACACACACCAACCAGTCTTTGCCTTGAAGAATCACAATCAATGAGTTTTGATGGAAAATAGAGACTACAAACTTCACTTTGGTGTATAGTAAATTGACAATATATGACATGCAAGGAGTTAGCTGCACTACACTGGTTTTCAGGAATGGCAGTCACATAGCTACCCACCCTATACAGCTCTTGGAAAAAAAAGTCCTTTGTGCCTAGTTTTCTATGAATGGCCATCCCAAGTATTGTATGCATTATTGTTATACCTGTGTTGGTCCCAGGATATTATAGAGACAAGATGAGTGAGGTAACATCTTTTATTGAACCAACTTTCACTGTGTCTGTTACATGCAGAAATTGGTCTAATAAAAGAGATTACCACACCCTCTTTGTTTCTCTCCAGTATTGTACATCAACTTCTTGTAGTGAGCAGAATAAGATATAGTGGGTGTAATGCTTGCCTTTTAAAAGTGTACAAGTGTAATAGAACAAGTAGAAGAAGAATGAAGAACATGCAAGTGCACTAGAGAGGGATCCTCCTTTCCAAACTTTCTCTAATAACTAGACAACACTGTTCTCTATTAACTAGTTCTTTTGGTAACATGAATACAAATGAGATCAGTTTCCTACATCCCCCTTTCTGAAGCCTTCAAGATGCCACCCATCTTACGATTAGATTCTGCCTTCAGTGAATAGCACATTCATCTATAAGTGATTTCAGAAAGGACTAAGGTAAGTGAAATAGAATTTGGTCCTTTGGGGTGGCACTTTTTGCTTTTGTTTTTAGATTCACTAGGACCTGCCAAAGGCTTAATTCTTTGTGGAGAGGCTCTGACTTTAGATGACCAACTCAGGTTTTTTCTAGTTCAATTCTATAATACTTTTCTTCTCTGCTACCCACCACTGACTTTCCTATGCTTTCTGGTTTTTTTTTTAAATTTTTATTTATTTTTGTTTTAATTTTCCACTTGCAAAGACATACACTGTATCATCTGCTAGTATGAAAATTGGAACAAATAGCCTCTGCAGGTAGAGCCATAGCATAAGTGAAAGTATTTGTAACCTCTTAGGCTATTCTTCACTTTTTATATTTCTATCATGACAGCTTCATTTCAACCTTATACAATCTTTGGGGGAAATGGAAATAAGTTATCTTTATTTTATCTTTATTTAAAATTAGGGAAATATATTCCCTGACTGCAAAATTATATTTTTAAGAAAACATCTTTATTAGAGCAATATCTCACATACAGATTTAAGTTGAAGATGTCATTTCAATTAGATAAATGAAAAATTAAATATAAGACATTCCCTAACTGTCAGTATTTACTTGAAGTTCATCTTTCTCTGCAGCCTCTCTGAATATTCAACTTTCTGTTTTAATATGTGTAGAATGTTTACAATATTTTTTAATCCCATGAATGAACAAAGATATAGAAATAATAGTATTATACTTATAGGAATAATAGAAAATACGAGAAGATAAATTAGTTCTTTCTCGTGCTCTATATTAATGGGATTCATTGTGTAGCTCAGAATGTATAATTCACCATGCTTGAGGTCATAGAAAAAATATATATTTCCTACTAACCTTCTTCCAGGAAAAATAATAATACAAATTAGTTTAATTTAATTTACATTTCACAGTACACTTGGAAATTAGTGTAAATTCAGTGTGGAATATTGCTGACAAATTAAAGTTTTGGAATGTAATTAAGTTTGGGTCTATTCAACATGAGATATTACATCTCTGGTATTTCTTTAGGAAACAGAAATGTTGTGATGTATAGTCCGACGGAAATGGATGCTTTCTACATTGTAAATATCAGAACTCTGCCTATGAGTTGGATTTCTTCTGGGATAAGGAAGAAACTTTATTTAATTTTTGACACACACTAATATATAAATCCACTTTTAAAAATGAATATTAAGTGAGAATGCATTAGGAAACAAGCTAGGTAAAATAAACTTTGTAATCTCATTGTAGAAAATTATCTCAAGTGAGCAATCTCCCTACATCCCCCAATCTCATTTGTACAGTATTTTCTTTTATTGTCCTAGCTGCAAATTTACAAATGAAGGTGAAGAGTGCAATAGCACATTAAAAGCCCTTTCTCAAATTTAAAAATAAAAGATGTCAGTTTAAATTCAGTTTGAGATATGATTTGTTCATGATTGTTTATACATCAGTACATCCATATTCTTCTCTTAATCATGGTGCTTTAAATCTAAAGTCACTTGATTTAAGGCATCTGATTTATTCTGCCTTTACTCTGGTGCAGCGAGAGAAGGACACATTCTGATACCCTTTACATGGGACCACTCACAGATCAAGGAGGATTATAATTTGGCCCACTAATCATAGAGCAACAGTCTAGAGCCATACAACTGCAAAATAAAGCACATGAGTCATAAGTCACAGATCCTATCTACTACTTCTAACTACCATATAAAAAGGGAAAAATGAGTTATTGAAAGGTAAGAGACCATGATTCATAAACAGACAATAGATATGAAAAATAGACAAAATCTGGATCCATGATATAATGGCATTATTTTACATTTGTAACCTGTTTCAGGGACTTAGAACCTCATTGACTTCTGATTAAATCCATTGGTAAGCCTTTAACCTTATCCACATTATTAAATAAACAAAGCTTTTCACAAGCACCTTCTGGATGCATGACAGAAATATTAAATGCCAATGACCAAATTTGTATAATTTTAGAGATTTTATTAAAATAACATAAAAAGCTAGGCAGATAAGTAATTAAGGTAAATGAACATATAAACAAATGGATAACATAATAGATAATGAATTGAATACAATCTTATTTTAAGATATATTTATGCTATATTCCTATTTCATATTTTGGATTAATATATTCACACCCTTTCCTGGTGACATGATCGAGAGAGATGCCTGGTCCCTCATGGATGGGTGGAGGGTAGCTAGAGCTAAGAGCTATAAGTCTAAGATTATTGATAATACTTAAGTGTCTTTAAACAAAAGATCCTAAATAAGAAAAGAAGATCAAAGAAAGAATATTTGGTGCACATACCCTGGCAACACTGGTTGCCCTTTTTATACCCTAAGAAATATGGCTCTCCTTTCAAGTCGAAACTTGGCTCTGCTACCCCCAGATATTCAGGGTACATTTTTCCTATAGGCTGGTACATTCATGTATATTAATGACACATTGCAGTTTCACCTGTCTTATTTTCAGATGGTTCTAGACAGTATGTTCTTCATACTTATTGTTGTTTCTGGCCCTTTTGGGGGTTTTGTGGTGGACTTATGAAGTTCGTCTGGACATAATCCAGTTGTTACCTCCCTCCCCCTTTTTCATACCTCCTGACTAGTGAGGTGCTAATGTCATAACCTCATATGGAAGCTTCTTGTTCTTTTCTGAGTCAAAGGTCCCAAACATATGCATGTTTAGTTTTCATGCAGGATGTGGCCTGCAGGCTCTTGCGTTACAGCATTGCTAAATATATGTGTCTATGATCTTGTTATCATAAAGCAAACACTTAAACTTACAAAGGAACTTAAATCTATGCTCAGACTATATGTGAAAAGTATCTACATCTATATCTATATATCTGAGCAAAGCAGGCTAGAGCTATAGGCTGCACTTTTGAAATTTTAAAATTGATTAATTTGTTCTGTTAATAGAAAACAATATGTGATGAGATCCAGGTTGTTCCCTCCCATGTTAAAAGATGACAGAGGCAGTTTTTCAAATGAAAATCAAGGAACCTCTTGCCAAAATTCTTCCATACTGTCCCCTTGAGGGGGCTGAGAATGTGTTGGATGCTGTCCCCAAATTTAGCAGAGTGTTGGGAGACCAGGGCAATCTGTATTGAAGCCTTTGACTTACGCACAGTCTCTACTTCCCAATGCTCCCCCAGTATCTCTGACATTCCTTGGCTGCAACTTCCCCTAATGTCCCTGAGGCTACATACATTTTCCTGGACAGAGCCACAGGCACAGAACATATGTGTGGCTTCTGGTCCCATCCTGCCCAGTCCCCATCTCTTCCAGAATGGTCATGGGAAAGGATGGAACCTCGGGGTTGGCTAAGCCCCATTTTCTTACAGAAATGGTGAAAAGAGGGTACACTTTCACTGCTCAAAGTTTATGTGGCTCTAATCAAAACTCCCTTTTCCACTTTAGTTTGATCCCTATTTCCATGAGTTTCTTTTGGCATTCAGACTTTAAAATCACAGGATTGCTCACTAATATACAATTTATTCTAAAACAACTCTTACAAGAATGTTAAGGTTGCAAAATCAAACACTCAAAAGTTAGGAAATGCCAGAGTTAAGTTAGCTCATTTGGAAAAATAATGTATGAACCTGTAATTAAAGACTGTAAAACAGTGCATGTTCACAATGGGGGTAGGAAAGAAAATTAATATTGAACTGGTACCTGATTTCTGTTCCTGGCTTCTGAGTGTGTGACTATAGTCTTAATGTTTTTAGTGTAGCTTTTTTTGGATGTATTTCCCCATTTTTTCTATTGTATTTTGTTTTTAAAGACCAAATTAAAAAAAAAATCCATCGAGTATGAAGAGAGAGATGTATTTTTAATAAATACAATATATCCCTAAGATTCCCTTTTTGTTATTTTCCTGCCTTAATGAATAGTTAAATCAAAGAGGAAGCAAGGAGGCAAGTCAAAATAATGAGACTGATAAGAATTCTTGAAGAAACAATATAGATGCTGTTTATTGGAGAATACCCCCTACATGGATCCATGCTAAGAATGGTTTATTCTTTCTGAGCTTAAGCCTAGGCCCAAAGGAGGATGATAAACTATTATATGATCCTGGGACCTGAAAAAGAGAAGTGGTTTGTGTGCGCCCAGTGGGGCTACCTGAGGAGTGTCAGTGAGTTTTGGCATGCATGTAAGGGCACAGAGAGGAACAGCAGGAAAATTTGCTTCTCCCAGTGAGAAATGGGAGGTCAGCTGGGCTAAGTGGAATTTACAAATCTTAGCCAGGAAGGATTAAGGTATAAATAAGAAGAAATATGCCTACAAGACTTTGTTTCATTAATGTTTTTCTCTGTGTACTTTGTTTGGAAAAAGTTGTTTTAGTCACTTTAATCAGCCAGTGTCACAGGATCCTGAAGGGATGGGATTTACAAGTATTAAACTTAGCTCGGCCTATCAAGTTATAACTGTTGGGCATCCAGGGGACTGAAGCCCAGAGATTTAGTCTGGATGGTCAGACCGTGTGGTTCTAACTTGAGTGTAGGAAGCCAAGCCTGTGACCAGTGAGGTGCAATTGAGTGGGAACATGGAAGGGTTCTAAGGCATGTCTCATTCTTGAACTGTGACATGGTGGAGCCAAGTTTCTAAACAGGGTCTGAAAGTCCTACAGAGCTGACTGGGGAAAGGGGAACCAGCATCTAGGTCAGACTGCGTTTGCATGAGCACACCCAGCCTGCAGAGGTGCTTAGCATGATGGGGCTGCTTTGTCCAAAGATCCTTTTGGCTGGTGTTACATTACAAATCACTTTACTATTAAATACAGGGTAATGGAATGTTGTTCCCTTTATTGTATGAGCAAAGGACAGCAGACCTGTGTTTAGACTGTTTTGATTGAAGGTCACCCTCATTTGAAGGAAATTGGCTAAGCAAGGGGCTTGGATGCTAGAGCCCTGTGAAAATGGACAGGGGTGGAGATCACTACCCTGCAAGGAGGTGTGGTCTCTGTGTAAGAGCCCCATAGATGGCTTAAACTCTTCCTCCAACTGTTCAAAGATAAAGCTAACCGAGATTCCATTATGTGTCTTTTGTTTTGTTAAGTGCTTGCTAGGGCTGAAATCATCTAGTGTGGTACAGTGATGCCTGCCCAGCTTCCACACTGAGTCTCACCTGCTAATAGCAAGTGCATCTGACAAAGTGGGTGGGAGCCTGAAGAAATTTGTTAGTCTTTAAGGTGCCACAGGAATCTCATTGTTTTTGCTGTACACAGAAAAACACGACTACCCCCCTGGAAACTGCTACTAGCTGACAATCACTTACCATTGAAATTGCTGAGATCTAGGTAGAACTTCAACAGACTGACCTACATAGGTCATAGTAGAAAAGCAGGTGGTAGCAGAAAGTCATGGTATGCAGTTTAGTGGCTTGTGAAGGGTTGGTGGGGCAGCTAGCAGGTGACTGGCAGAGCAGCCTGCGGAGCAATGAGTATCCAGCAGAGTGATTCACACAGCGGCCAGAATGGAGCAGCCAAATAGTACAGTGAGTATGGTATCTTCTTTCCTCCCACCCAAGGTAGGAGGTGAAATACATTGTTGCACCTCTAGATTCTAGGTCAGTCGTAAACCAAGGACAACACCTATAAGTGGGGTGCTTGTGGAGGGAAAGGAACATGAAGGAAAATTCTTGTTGTTGGACTTAAGAACCTGAGGCAAATGAAACTTCCCAGCATACTCTGGCGTGGGGTTTTTTGTTCCTGGTTTTATGCGTGTGAATCCTGCTTGCAAAGTTTCCCCAATTTAATGCCAGGTTATTTCTCACCTTTTATTAAAAATCTCTTTTCTACATTCAGTGTCTGTGCTTGTGAGAGGGGAAATATTGCCTCTAGACGTGCCCAAGGGATAGTGTTCAATTGTTCCAAGTTACTGGGTGGGGACTTGAGCCGGTTTTGTGTTGTATTATTGAAAGAAACTGCTAGACATTGAACCTGCCTCTTGTTGCTACAAACTTTACCTGGCAGAAGGCTTACATATTGACTCCAAACTGCAGTCATCAGTAGGGTAGCACATACCTATCCCTTAAGATGACAGAACAATTACTAACAGCAATGGGTGACTATCCCCTAAGGTGACCAATCATTGGAAGATTTTGCCAGTGGGTTTCACAGCTACTTCCTGACAGCAGAGGAATGCACAGAATCAGGAACTGGAGTTCAGTTTCAGAATATGGAGGGGTACATTCTCTCATGATTAGATCCTTGTGCCCCCAGTATATCCACTTCCCCTCCTCCTAGTGACACCCAAACCTCCATCTTTTGTTCCTGTCTAATCCCTGTCCCAGCAGCTTCTCTTCTGTTATCTGACCTTCTCCATCAGATTGTGCCCCTTCCCCTATCCACACATTTAACCTTTGATGCCTTGGCTCTTCCCTCCTCTCCCTCTTCTATCCACCTCCAGACCCTTTATTCCTATTCAATCTGCTGCTTTCTTTCCCATTAGATCTGTATTACCTCCCAACCTCTCTACTTCACCATGACCCCTAGGTGCCTGCTAATTCCTCCCCTCTTCAAGACACAACTGCCCTTCCTTTCAGTCTGTATTTGGGCCACTGTGCTTCTTTCTCTTCCATGCTGCCTGGGCAACAGCAGGGGAACAGTTAGTACAAGAAAGATCATCTCCATGTCAGTGAGTGGTGCTGTGGTAACTCAGAAATGCAGCTGCAGTAAAAGTCTTGTTCACCCCTTAAGCCCCAGGTAGGAAAGCTCATTTTGTTCTGTTAGGAAAGTACATGCATTGTGAGAGGGCGGGGCATGCTCAGTGCAGATGGAACTACATTTATAATTGACATTTATATTACTCTTGTTTTATTAGGATCTATAAAACCCTATGTTTGTGATAGATCCACAGTAATTTAAACTACCCATTTGTAGTTTTTCAGTATTTTTGGCTCATGGGAAATAAATGAATATCAAAGGATCAACACTCCACACTCAGCTCCTTTAATTGTTTCTGCTATAGTTCTCAAATTAATACGGTTAGTAGCCATTATCTCAGCAATCCAATTCCAACTTCAGAATTGAGGCTGCTAGTGGGTTTTTTTTTTTTTTTTTTTTTTGTCTGGATTTCAGCTTTGAAACCATTGATCACAAAATTTTATTAGTAGGGGGAATCTTTTGTTACCTCAAATAGCAATAGATTGGTTTGGGATTTATTTTGAGATTTGTACTCTATACAGTACATCAGTTTACTTTATTATGAGCAAATACATTTTTAACTGCACCTTATCTACAGAGCTGGCTCTTAACGTTCTGCTACCCTAGTCAGAGTGGGCAATGTTTATCACCATCAGCCTGTTGTCAACTACAGAAACAACTATGGGATATTTTGCTGCTCCCAATATCTTAGGCTACGTCTACACTTGTAAATTAAGCCGACTTAAGCTTGTTTAAGTCGACTTAATTTACCCTGCATCTACACTACAGTTTCCTTAAGTCGACTTAAGCAGCTTGCTTAAGTCGACTTAAGGAAAATAAAGTCGACTTAATGAAAATTAAGTCGACTTTATTAAACCTAGATTGAATTAGATTTAAGGCTTGATTCGACTTTTTAAAGTTGAATTAAGCCAGTGTAGACGTGGGGTAGCCCTAAGTCAGGGCCAGATCCTGCTACCGCCATTGTTGGTGGCTCCAGTGTCCCAGCCAGGACTGGATCCTGTTCCTGTTGCTGTTGGCAGCTCCAGGACCCTAGCCAGGACAAGATCTCACCGTTGGCAGTAGCCCTGGCCAGGGCCGGATCTCACCACTAGTGGTGGCTCTGGACCTTTGGTTGGAGTGGATCTTATCACCAGGGATGAAATCTGGCCACAGCCAAGGACCTGGAGCTGCCACTGGTCGCAGGAGTGGGCTCAGCTGGGGCGCTATCTCACTGGCGCCAGCAGCTCCAGGTCTCCAGCTGGTGCAGGATCTCAGTGAGGAGGCAGAGAGCAGCCAATTGGGGAAGGCAATGCCTCCCCCTGCCTCTTATAAACTCCGCCCCTGCCACCAGGCCACCTTTCCACTGAGTACAACAGAAAGAAGTACTTTTCCATGGGTTTCTAAGCATTAGTGGATAACTGATGTCACTGTGATCTGGTCAGAGAAAGTGCATGACAATGATTTGACAATGCTGGACAAACATGACAATGACAATTGCTTCTTTAAATACAAAGAACTTGAACTTGTACCAGGGAACTACAGACCAGTCAGCCTTACCTCATTCCCTGGAAAAATCATGGAGCAGGTCCTCAAAGAAATCCATTCTGAAGCACTTCAAGGAGAGAAGATGATCAGGAACTGTCAGTATGGATTCAAAATGGTCAAGTCATGCCTGATTAACCTGATTGCCTGAGATGACCACCTTTGTGGATGTGGCAAAAGTGGTGGACATGCCATATCTTGACTTTAGCAAAGCTTTTGATATTGTCTCCCATAGTATCCTTCCCATCAAGTTAAAGCAGTATTAGTTGTCGGAATGGACTATAAGCTGGATAAAATGCTGACTAGAACGTAAGACTCAACGGCTAGTGATTAATGGCTAGATGTCTAGTTGGCAGTTATAAAGCGAAGTGCCCCAAGGGTTGGTGGTGGCACTGGATTTGTTCAACATCTTCATTAATGATCTGGATGATGGGGTAGAGTGCTTTCTCAACAAGTTTTCAGATAACATTAAGATGGGGGGAATACCTTGGCCAGTAAGGAAAAGATACGGAGTGACTTAATCAAATTGGAGGATTGGGCCAAACAAAATCTGATGAGGTTCAACGACGACAAGTTCAGAGTCCTGCATTTCAATAGACAAATCCCATGTATGGCTACAGACTGGGGACCATCTGGTTAGGCAGCAGTTCTGCAGAAAAGGATGTGGATAAGTTACAGTGGATAAGCTGCATATGAGTCAACAATATGACCTTATTGCCAAAAAGCTAACAGCATATTGAGCTGAATTAACAGGAGCATTGCCTGCAGATCGAGGGAAGTGATTATTCCCCTCTATTTGGCTCTGATGAGGCCACATTTTGAGAATTAGGTCCAGTTTGGGGCCCCTCACTACCAGAAGGATGTGCACAAATTGGAGAGTGTCCAGAAGAGGGCAATGAAAATTATTAGGAGGCTAGATCACATCACTTATGAAGAGAGGAACTTGACTGGTTTAATCTCCAGAAGAGAAAAGTGAGAGGGGATTTGATAACAGACTTGATAGGCTGTTCTGGGTGGTGGTGGGTGACAGAACTGGCAGCTATGGTTTCAAGTTGCAGTGGGTGAGGTTTAGAATAGTTATTATGAAAGAATTAGGGTGGTGAAGCACTGGAATGGGTTATCTAGGGATGTGGTGGAATCTCCATAGTTAGAGGTTTTTTTAAGACCTGGTTTGTCTGTGATGATTTAAGTTGGGGTTGATCCTGCTTTGAACAGAGGGTTGAACTAAATGACCTCCTGAGATTCCTTCCAACTCTAATCTTCTATGATTCTATGAACTTTTCAAAAAAAGCTGTAAACAGAAACATTCTTTTCTGACTGATAAATTTCCATTGGCAGTGTTGCAATGCCAGTGATGATTCTGAGGGAACCAGCCAACCCCTTGTTCCCTTGGCTTATTTACACTGACCATCTGGACAGCACCAAGAAAAGATTCAGCTACTGTCTCAGCCAGTGCAGAATAACTGCTGAATGTGTTTTGGTAGAGTGAATGGACACTGACTCTCTTTACTCACTAGATTGGATTTCTGCAAAGCAAACAACTTCACGGTTATAGCTGCATGTTGTTTATTGCATCATATCTGTGAGATGAAGGGGAAAAATCTGAAACCAGGGTGCAGGGATGAAGTAGATCCTCTAAGAACGGTTATAGGGAAAATACAGTGACTATTGGGACTGTTTTCATAAGTAGTGGTGATTTTTGGCTGATATTTCACTCCTGAGAGTGACAGAGAGAACCCAGTTGTTACTGGTGTTTTGAAGCCACCTGGGCCAGTATGCCACTAGCCTGTTTACTGTAATGGTGCCAGCTGAACTTTTTACAGAGTTTTGTGGGAAAATCTTCTGTCATGGTGGAAGAAACAAGACTAGAAATCTTCAAGAGAGGATTGCAGAATATCTCCATGAAAGCCTCACTGAGATTTCTCAAAAGGATGAAAAGGACATCCCTGATCAGATAAAAGTACTTGGCATCATGGTCTCTGCCTAGCTCAACAAGCCAAAGAAATAAAAAGTTGATCTGACTGCCTCAGTTAGTTCTTCCTCTATCTGAGCTCAAGATTCTGATTGTGTGATCAGACTTCCATAATGCAGTTTTTAAATTTTATTTCCTAATAATTTATTTTCTAATATGATACCTGTAAAGCAATCAAATGTCAATGTATTTGTTCTCTAAACTAACAGATGGGTTGAGCACCCTTTTTAAATGGGGAAGAAGTGTGGTGTTGGAGGGCAATAAAAAAGATGATATAAGGAATATTGCTTCAACACGCTTATCTGAGCTTAATTTCCCTTTCATCAACAGGCTCCTCTGCTTCACTGCCAGGACTGGCATGACTCTGGCAGAGTTTCAAACAGTTCTGCCTTGTGACATGATTTTAGTCCCCCATTGTGTCTGCTCCTGCCCCCCACCTTCCTCACTGTTCACGGCAGAGGTCTCTGCCGTGGGGTCCTATGAAGTGTTCACAATCCTCATTGCCAATTATGGCATGCAGTTTGTTGTAAAAGTGACAGGTCTGCAGGTCAACATCAGATTTCATGTTGACATCCCTCAAGTTGTGGTATGTATGGCAAAATCCTTTCGCTTTTGCATAGCACTTCCATGCTTCCTTGTTGTGCCCCCATTGTAGCATCCACTGGGCAATCTGCGTGTAGAAGTCAATATTTCTGCAGCTGTTCTGTAACTGTGCTTGACAGCCTCTTCTCATGTGATTTGTTGCCTGCTCCAGCCAGGAGCACGTCTAGTAGCTTTTTGTGTGCCTGGAGCCGGTGTTGTTGGATGCACAGAATAAAAGTAAACCACCAGGTGAATTCCTTGAGGTGGGCAATCAGGAACAGGTCTTTCAAAAACATGTGGGGGATTTTTAAGGGAAGAGGGTTTCCTGTCTCTGTGACCATTGGGCAGTTCAGTTCAAACTGTGAGTGGAATGGTCACTGTCAAAGAGA
Source organism: Pelusios castaneus (assembly GCA_007922175.1). Taxonomy (NCBI): domain Eukaryota; kingdom Metazoa; phylum Chordata; order Testudines; family Pelomedusidae; genus Pelusios; species Pelusios castaneus. Next base: position 4,314,448 of record ML685832.1, read on the forward strand.
TAGAGGGATTATGAGACGTCTGCTGGAGGATTGTTAGGGTTAGCATAACTGCACACTGTGTTGATCTAAATAGGTCAATCATAGATCTGTGTTGCATGGAGAGGTGGCATTATTGTGTCACTATTATAGGTGCTTACAACAGCAGGAGACACCTTTTTGTGTAGCCACATCTCTGCTAGGTTGATACAATTCAATTTGTTTTGATGTGATTTTTACTATAGACTAGGCCTAAACTCTCTCTTCCCTCCCTCCCCCCGTACCTATTTCTTTGCACTGTGTAACTTGTAGTAGCCAATCCAATGGACTTTGACACCAGCAACATACATTAGATAATCAGATGATGCACATACCATGTGCCAAATTTTCCAAAGTTACTACAACTCTGATTTTGCATCCTCTTTGAGGGCACAAAAGAACTTTAGGTACTACCTTTCTCAAGACCAAATCCCACTACATTTTCCTTCTAGATGGGAAAGTTAGGCTTCAATTTCTCCTGCAATTCACTGGGATCACCTTAGCAGGTCTGAGGGTCCATGTGCATTTTGGGATGAGAATGTAATTTCTAGTCTGATAGACATACATAGCTTTGATCAACCTAGAATGCTTAAAAATAGCAGCAGCAGTATAGACTAATTGCCCGAGTACCTACTTAAGCTCCCAGACAGCATTGTACCAGAAGTACCTAGCCCTGCTTACTGTAGTGACACTGATATTTTTAGCATGATAGCCCAAATAAAGTTAGCATGAGTATCTAACCTGGAAATTACACCTCCAGCTCAAAGTGTAAATGTGTCCTCAGTTTAGTCAAGCACCTGCAGTCCTTTTCTCTCAGGAGCAATGACTGGGTTAACCGGGGATCAGCTAGTCTTAATAAATCAAAACATTGAAACATTGTTTTATTAGGAAAAAAAGAACATTACGGGGAAACATACTTTAGAAGTAAGTAAGTAGTTTGTATGTTTGTCTAGCTTACCCATCTCCCATAGGAAGAACCTAGCAGGTTTCAAATTATTTCAGGTCCTTCCTATCCCTCTTTGTCACTGTCACTGTTTTGTGTCAGTTCTTGAACTGAGTGAGAGTTACCCTTACTTCTTTGGTAGGTTGGTCACGTAATACAGTTTTCAGTTCTTTGTTTACCAGACATCTTGAATTTGTCCCAGGGGTGAGATTTCTCTAGACTTGTAATCTCTCTAAGGATTTGCAGTAATTACCTGCCCCCACACCCCACCCAGTGACTTTAGTTCCTGCAAGAATCCTTGTAATTCTTCCATCAGGCCAGAATACACCCTCTAGCCTATGAAAATACATACAATATTTATAAAATGGACACAATAGTCTTTCGATCTTTCAGATGACCATAATATATGTTACACCATGAAACAAGGATTCATCCATCTATCCAGCTATCATATTTATAGATGTTTCCACCACTTAATTACTTTTGAAAGTTTGAAGTATGTTCAGGCTGAATTCCCCCTGCTGTGTTGATGAATGCTCCATGCATGCTTTACTATTTTGTTGATCTCTATGGAATGTTAATAGACAATTAAAGGAAAGCAAGTATGGTTATGGAGAACTAATTCACGGATCGTTGAATTTATTGGTGTAGATACACTTATCTGTGTATTCGTTTCAGTATGTTATCTGTAAGATATAGCTTTTGGGTATGCTTTCATTCATATTTACATCTGATGGTTTTTAGACATAAAAATACAGTATTTTCTTAACTGCTCTCAATTTTATTTTAACAAATGTAATTTTCATTCCTATGAATATTTTGTATGTAAAACAAGTATACAACCATGCACAGAATCATTTGGATCTGACATATCAAAATAATGGGGCAATTATGTCCCTGAAATCCTAATCTAGCTCTCTGTATCACATCTATCACCATGGTATCTGAATACTTCTGTGCAATTATTTATTAAAATTTTAGGAGAAGTGAATGAAGATAGAAGGATTGTCCCTTTGTATTGATTAAATACATACATAATATAAATCACTTTATGAAAGCAATTATTTTTTGTGTATTTTAAGAATTAACACAAACCCATACAGAAACACTATTAGGTTTTGGACACTTAAAACCAACTTATTTCCACTGTTTAGGAAAGTGAGATCAGGTCTGAGTGCGAACCAATCTAGGTGAACTAGGCATATGTGTCATAACTGGAGTTGTGACCATTTAATTTTTTTAATGGTTTGTGAAAAACTTTTAAATTGGTTTCAATTCATGTGACCTTATCCCCTCTAGTGTTAAATTCAGACCTCATGTAAGTGGAATAGATTTCATTGGCTGGAGGTTGCCTACACTAAGTGTAGTCAAATTCCAAAGGGGTAGCCGTGTTAGTCTATTGTAGAAAGACAA
>ML685832.1:4321818-4338936 GCA_007922175.1 Pelusios castaneus
TAGGGGGGCAGGTCCCCTCCTGCCTCTCCGTCACTTGATGAGTCAGGGGGAGAAGAGCTCTGCTGTTGCTGTGCCCCTCTAATATAATGTGTAGTAAGGCTGGGGGAGGGAGAACTATCCCTCCCTGCTACAGTATGTTTCTTTTTCTGCGTCCTTTTTCTTGCAGAAGCCGGTGCCGAGGCAGCCTGCTGAGGAGCTGTCCACGGTGCTGAAGGCTGCGGTGCCGTGGGGGCGGTTTGCTGTGTCAGCTCCAGCTGATCGTGCTGAGTGATGGGAGCCTGCGGTTCTGGGCGGTCTGCCGCCACTATTTCCAGGCTCCTGGTATTTTCCGGTGCCGAGCCTCCCTGCGGTGCCGAGGCTTCTGCCGGTGCCGACCCTGGGACTGCCCTCTGAGTCTCGGGCATTTTGTCCTGTCAGTCAGAGCTGCTGCCTGCAGACGTGGCTTTCTTTTTTAAGTCTGAGCCACTTTTTGTGCCCAAGGAACCTGACGCCTCTTTGGCACGAGTCCTCCCTGGTGAGGCAGAGAGTTTTTTTCTTCTCTTCTGCTCTCCTTGTGGTGGTGAAAGATGTCTCTTCCCCGAGTGCTGGGTCGGGGAGAGAGAGCGTCCACGACCTGGGTCTGGTGGAGGTCGTAACGATTTCTCCATTAATATTAACTTGAGTCTCAGGTCCCTATCCTTTTTGGCCCTGGAACTCAAGTTTTTACAGTGGGGACATTTGTCCGAAATATGTCCCTCACCCAGACATTTGATGCAGACAGCATGGCCATCTGAAGCCGGTATAGCGTCCCGGCATTTCTCGCACCTCTTAAAGCCGAGCGAAGCCGACATGCTAAGAGAGAGTGCGAGGTTTTTGTTTTTTTTTTTTTAAGAGAAAAAGAAAAGAAAAAAAGGGAGTTATCGAAAGGGAAATAGGGTGAATTTAGGTTCATATAAGGAAAGACCTAGGTCTGAGGGGACAATATTTTCCTGAGGGAATCTGTGCCCGACTAGTGTCTCCAGTGGGAGAGAAGGGAATGGGTGGCTGGAGCTGCGCGCGTTCTAACAGCAGCAGGGGACGCCGCGAGACAGCTGTCTCGCGCGCGCGGCTCCAACGACAACTACTTTTAAATCTCCTGCTAGTGGCTCGGCGCGCTCCAGCACACCTCAGGTGGAGCACCCACGGGGACTCCTTTCGAGGGAGAACTTTGTGCTCTATGGCCAACTCTAGAACTACCACAGAAGAAAGACCAAGCTCTAATACAGCAAGAAGATCACACAGGGTCTCGAGGAATTCAGCATTCCCACTGAGAAAACCCTCCCACAATCACTTAGTCTGAAGAAGTCAAATTAAGTCTAGTGCAATCATTGCAGAGAGTCATTAGAGAGCTCAGTCTGTGGCCCATATCTGAGCCAGTAGGCAAAGTATGCTCTAATCTCCATCTGGTGAGTGGGATCCCTAGCCACTGTGGGAAGGTCTGCCACTTGTGCTATTATCCCACTCTACTGCCAAGTAGTGGCACTGACTGACTGATTTTGTCATGTTTCCTTTTGTTGTCAACTACTCTATGCTCACTTTCATAGAATCATAGGGCTGGAAGGGATCTCATGAGGTCATCTAGTCCAACCCCCTGCTAAAAAGCAGGACCACTCCCACTAAATCATCCCAGCCAGGGTTTTGTCTAATCGAACCTTAAATATCTCCAAAGACAGAGATTCCACCACCTCCCCAGGTAACTCATTTCAATGCTTCACCACTCTCCTAGTGAAAACTTTTTTCCTAATATCCAACCTCAACCTCCCCAGCTGTAACTTGAAACCATTGCTCCTTGTTATGTCCTCTGTTACTACTGAGAACAGACTAGCTCCTTCCTCTTTGGAGCACCCCTTCAAGTAGTTGAAGGTTGCTATAAAATCCCCCCCTCAATCTTCTCTTCTGTAGACTAAATAAGCCTAGTTCCTTCAGTCTCTCCTCGTAAGTCATGTGCCCCAGCCCCCTAATCATTTTTGTTTCCCTATGCTGGACTCTTCCTAATTTGTCCACAACCTTTCTGTAGTGGGGAGCACACTGTTGGCCCATATCTAGCTTCCCGTCCACCATAACAAAGTCCAAAAATGGGCACTTACAACAAGGATTAAAAACACACTAACCTCTAAATGCTGATTAGTTCCACTACTAGTACAATTACTCATTTCCCTTATTCCTAATACTTCTTAACTGAGGTATAGCTACAGGGGGTGTGCCCTTACGGTTATGAAGGTACCAATAAATTAAAACAGCTTCAAATCAAAGAAAAAGAGGTTCAGATCTGTGATACTCATGTGTACTTCCTGAGATTCTGGGATTCCTGCTGACAGCAGCTCAGATACACTATGTCAGGGAGGCCCTTCTGCTTGGCCACGACAGAAGAGATTGGTCAGATACTCCGAGGGATAGATTCTTCCCAATCCACACCTCCTTTTTGTTCCCTTTAGGTTTTACATTCTTTGGGGGACATAGCATGGTCTAGCCCTGAATATGTAGCCTCTTAAGATTGGTTTCTTTCTGTTGCAGTTTTTACAGATTGGATCAACTTTGGTGCAATGCCAGACTCTCTCAGACCCTTTAGGCTCCTCAGGAATTTCCCCTGACTTCCTCCTTGCTGGCAATGTTAGCTGGTATTTGTTAGTTTTAAGGTTTTCCTGTGAGTTGAGCTAGGAGGTCAACTCTAGGTTACTCCAAGAGTGATCCTGCATTTTTATGCCTTAAGGCACAACTATCTCTCAAAAAATTCACAGTTATTAATCTGTGTAATTTCACTGCAAGATGAGTAAGTGACAATAAGCTTTTTCTCCTCCTTTCTGCATCATATGTTATCCTCTTGGTCACAGACTGGAAAATATATTATAAAATGCTTGAGGGAAAGGACCTTTTTTATAACATTTTATTGTGAGGTGTTTGACCTAGAGCACTTCTGGATTCTATAAATAAATAATGGAGATCTGAGAGTTCAGTTATCTGCTTCAGGTATCATCCTACTTTTGTGCACTTTGGTTGCATCATCATTTCTTCTTCAGGGTATTTTCTTTGGGACATGTGTTCTGTTACATTGCTAATTCTTGCATTAGGACCAGGAGGCTTTGAGTTTCATTCACAAAGCTTGCATCAGTGAGAAACTGTACACATGCTCCCTCCAGATATGTTAGGAACATTTATCTCCAAACTAGTGGATCATCTGAGATCCAGACGGGCTCTGTACTGCTAAACCAGTTCCCTATCCCCTTCCAGATTCTTGTAGCATGCCATTATAAAAGGTTTTTTTTGCTAGGGACTCACTAATTAAAGTAGTGATTAGTGTTAGACATGTCTCAGGATACAATAAATTTTGTTAATATTTCCCATTTGAATTCTAAATTAGGATCTGATCCTGTAAATAGTTTTGAAGGTGCTCAAGACCTTATACTATTTAGTACTTAGATTCTAGACATAAAACAAATAATGTATGTATATATAATACCTAGAACTTACCTAGAGCTTTTCATCAACAGATTTCAAAGGACTTCACAAAAGTCAAGTAACAAAAGTGAAAATTAAGTATCTTTATCCCCATTTTACAAATGTGAAAACCCAGGCACAGAAAGAGGTGAAGTGACTTCCGTAAGAACACCTTGAGGTAGAGTTTCTGGTCTCAGTCCACTAAACCAGACTTCTGGATAAAGTCTGCAAATAGTTTTTATGTTCAGAATTTTATTCAAGTGTGAATGTTGTATTTTTTACACCAATTATACAAATGCAATATATTAAAAATATGTATCAGGTTTACTTATTCTGGCCTAATTCCTATCAGAAGCATGAAATTTGAGGGAGGGAGGAAAATCTTACATCTTTTGTCAGTTAAAACCATCACCAAAGAGTAATGAACTCAGAAATTCTCCATTATGTAGAAAAGTTTGAAACAGTACAGTGTGATGTTTTTCAACTCAACTTCCTGTTCGACAAATTCACATGTATTATACAACCAACATTACAAATTGAAATATTTTGCATGGGTTGCTTAATGGGTTGTCCCTGATCTCCAACGATGGTCAAGCCCTCTATTCTTCCTTTCTTAGGTAGGGTCACTGACACCAATGGGCCCTGGTCCTTTGCAGTTGGTGCTTCTGTCCAGTAGCCGGGTGTATAAAGCAACTGATTTGATGTCTAGGACATTATATAAAGCAACAGATTTGACTTCTAAGACATTACAACTCAAATACAGGAAATCCAGGACTAACAGATGAGGATAATGTTTTATTTTGGGAAATGATATGGATAAATTAAAAGAAGGTAAAAGGAACAGGAAAGAGAACCAAGGATGCTAAATGAGTAGCCAACCCATCCTGCAGCAATGTTGCCAGAAACTAAGTAAAAATAACAAAGTGTAATCTAAATCTCTTCACAGACCTTGACTGGCTGGTAGAGTTATTGCTCAATGAGTGGGGCCAGTGTCCCTCCCAAAGAAGCAGATAGCTTTCCCTTTTGGGTTTTTGATGGCTGTAATTCCTGGCCATCCCTTGATGGCCAATGTGGAGGACTACCACACACACAGCTAGCAGTCAGCTCTGCTGGATACAATGGAATGGTGGAGCTCAATCTTTTCTTGGTAGATCTGGGATCTGTAGGTCAGTGTTGATCCCAGTGGCTAAGAGAGACCAACTGGTGTTGTCTCTCTTGTTGTTGCAGGGAATAACTCCGGAGCTGCTTTTCCTCCAGCTGTTGTAACCTAACTCCTAGCAGCCAGCTCTCTTCTCCCAGAGAGGACCAATGCATATGCTGGAGCAGTCCACTCATCTGCAGACTTTCTGGGGCCTGCAGTTGGTCCTCTGGATATATCAGTCATTTTTTCCCCCCAATAATTCCTCCTTCTCTTCCTCTTGCTCCCAAATGTAGATCTGTCCAGACTCAGCTCATCTGTCAAATAGTTTAAAACCATATGAAAGCTCTATGGGACCAGCAGTTTGTTGCCCTGCTTGTCAGTTTGGCTCTTGATCTTGCCCTCACAGGCACTTTGTCTCTGAAACAGAGAAGAATCAAGCAGTCTCTGTTTCAGGTCCTCTGGCCGCTATGTTCCTGTCTGAGAGAATAGCTGGAAGCTTTGCCATTGAGGATCTTTTAAGAAAGAAAGAAAGAAAGAAAGAAAGAAAGAAAGAAAGAAAGAAAGAGCCCACAGTTACTATTGCAATCCTATTGATTTTAAAGGGAGAGCTTGGATGTAACAGAATGATGTTTGACTCTATAATTATAATTCACACACACTGAATATCTACAGTGAGCTATAACTACAGGGAGGAATTTTAAAGTATAGCTACTGATTTTGAGATAAGCAGAAACACTTCAAGATCCATAAATAATTCTAATTACTAGGTTTACAGTAATACTTCCATTAGCAGGCTATAATTGGAAAATCATTCCAAACACATTTTTTTCAGGTATGTTGTGTAAGGCTGTTCTGAAATATCACCGAAGATTTGATTATATTTACTCACATGGGCTATGTCTACACTTGTTAATTTAAGTCAACTTTAAGTCGACTTTGTTAAGTCGACTTAGCATGTCCACATTCAAAAATTAAGTCGACTTAGAGGGGACCCTGCTAAATCGACCTAGAGCATCCACACTGGACGCCTAGGTCGACTTGTAGGGGCTAGATGGACCTGGGACAGGTCCACAGTGGCAGGGGGGCACCTCTTGCCAAGTGCCAGGGGGCTCAGCCGTTGCCCCATTGTACCTTGGTACAATGGGTCAAAGGAGGACAGGGACCCTGGCAGGGCATAGGAGGAGGGTGGGCAGGGCTCTGCCCTGCCCTGTGGGGGGGGGGGAGGCACTCCAGGCTGTGGCTTTGCCAGCCACCCTGGCAGGGAGGGCAGTGGGGAAGCCCTAAAGCCTCCTAAGTCGACTTAAAGTTGACTTAGCCAGTGTGGATGTGGAGTAGCCCTAATTCAACTTTCTAAAGTCGACTTAGCCAGTAAAGTCGACTTTAAACAAGGTTTTATAAAGTCGACTTTATTTTTCCTTAAGTCGACTTAAGCAGCTGCTTAAATCGACTTAAGAAAAATGTAGTGTGGATGCAGATTAAATTAAGTCAATTTAAACAGGCTTAAGTCGACTGAATTTGTAAGTGTAGACACACCCATGTGGTACTATATTACTATTGTAATTAAGATAATATGTGTTCTAGCTATAAAAGTTGTCTGTCAGTTGCTTCTAAGATTAAATGACACATTACAAATCCTGATACTAGTATGTTTTATAAGATAGCATTGCAGGATCTTATGGGTAAGGCAATGGACTGAGATTCCTATGTGATTACACATAAACCAAAACCGTCAGTAAAACAATGATAGCAATATTTTCCTTTGTCACAGGAATATGGAGGGGTAAACTCACTATGGTGATGGAAGCCATGTACATACCTCAATAGATATTTAAGATCAGAACATTATTACTAGCACTGGGCTGGAAAGTTTTTGTTTGTTTGTTTGTTTGTTTGTTCGTTTGTTTTGTTTTGTTTTTGTTGATTCTATGAACGATTTCATGATACTGGGGAAAAAAATCCTGTCCTGAAATGGAATGAAAAGACAATGAAAAATATTTACAAACTGAAAAATAAACAAAAATGGTTTGGGTTAATTGAAATGTTGTGTTCTTAGTCCATGTAACTTATTTATTTGTTTTACAATAAGTAACTTATTTTGAAACTAGAAGATTTTTTGTTGTATGTGGTGTTGTGGCTGTGTCGGTCCCATGGTATTATACAGACAAGATGGGTTAGGTAATGTCTTTTATTGGATCAACTTATGTTGGTGAGCATGACACATAGTTGAGTTTACCCAGAGCTCTTCTTCAGGTCTTGGAAACTAACTCAGAGAGTCACTGCTAAATACAAGGTTGAACAGATTATTTAGCATAAGTAGTTAACACATATTTCAAGCAATAATTCAAGGTGAAGTGGCCCATTAACATCAACTTTCTGGACACTGTGATCAACTTCAACAATGGAATCCAATAGATAACTATATACAAGAAACCCATAGATCATCACATTTACCTTTATAGATCAAATAGTTTTTCCAAACACACAAAGAAATCTATTATTTACAGTCAGACATTCAGATAACACAGAATATGTCCAGAGGAGACAGTCTGGGTTATACACTTTAGCATGCTCAAAACTGTCTTCACCAAAAAAGGAAGCAGATTGGATCATAAAATGGGTAGTCAAATACCCCAAGAGAATCTTCTTCAGTATAGAAATAAAATCATCTCCAACTGCACATGCCTAGGTATCACTTACCACCCCCATACTGGAACCCACATGGGTTATCAAACAAGTACAACGCATACTCAATAGGGACCCCATTCTGAAAGAAACATTTCCTGAACCCCTTCTTCTGGCATTGAGGTAACTCCACAACATCTCCAAGTTCATCAGCAGAAGCAAGGGACCTATATACTAGGACACATTGACTCAAAGTGACACCACAGCAGGCCAGACTAACAGATGCATAATTTGGAAACATATTTCCACTGCTATAATGATCAACACCTCCACAAGAGACCTTTCAAGATCCATGGATCCACAGGTCCTACACATGCTAATCAGAATATATGGTGTACCTCATCTGGTGCCCTAAATGCCCCAATAGCAACTATGTGCATGAAAAAAGGAAACAATCACTATGCTCTCAAATGAACTCACACAGGGAAAACCAGTACAAGACAAATACACCACATAGACTATGGGTGGGCATGTTTCACAAAAACAAACAAGAAGTCCTGTGGCACTTTTAAAGACTAACAAATTTATTTATCGCATGAGCTTTTGTGGGAGAAAATCCCACTCGTCAGACACTTTGAAGTGGGATTTTTCTCCTATGAAAGTTCATGTGATAAATAAATTTGTTAGTCTTTAAAAATGCCACAGGACTCCTTGTTTGTTTTGCGGAACTAGACTAACATGGCTACCCCTTTGGAATGTTTCACAAAGTGATCACTCTATATCTGACCCATCAGTCCTCATCCTCAAAGGAAACCTGCACAATAGTATCAAAAGATGACACTGGGAGCTTAAATTCATAAATTCGCTAGACACTATGTATCATGGATTGAATAGATGCACTGGGTTTATGGCTCACTACAACAATCTGTAAGCCTGTAACAACCACCTAGCTGCTCTTCCACATTTTCCTTCTTATGATTGGACAATGTTTATTGTTTACTTCATATATATGTACATTATATCTTACTTTGGCATACTAAGGTGAATAAGCCACCCCCTGAGCAATGTAAATTACACCAACCTAAGGTAAGTCTACACTTACAAATTAAGTCAATTTAAGGAGGCTTAAGTTGATTTAAACTACTCCGTGTCCACACTGGGCTTTCCTTAAGTTGACTTAAGCATTTCCTTAAGTCGACTTAAGGAAAAGTTAAGCAAACCTAATAACATCTCGTTTTAGGTCGACTTAACGCTTAAGTCAACTTTATTAGGTCAATTTAAGCCAGTGTGGACAGGTATTTGCACCTAAATCCACCTTATTAAGTCGACTTAATAAGGTCAAAAGGGGCTAGGTCAACACTAAAAGTTGTTTACTTTATTAAGTCAACTTAATAAGGTTGACTTTAAGTCGACAAAGTCGATCTTATTAAGTTGACTTAATAAAGTAGACTTAACTTCTATAGTTTAGACATAGCCTAAGTGCTGGTGTGGACAGCACTTTGTTGGTAGGTGAGTGGATTTATTACGGTGTACAGACAGCTCTCTTCTGTCAGCATACAGTATCTTCCCTGGATGTGCTACAGTGGCAGAGTTGTATGAGCTGTGCCATTGCTACACAGCTACTAGTATAGACTGGACCTGAATTAGTTTCCCAGTCCTAAAGAAGAATCCTAATTAAACTGTGTCTGTTCAAATGCCATGAAAAAGAAAATGAGTTGTTTTATTATATGGGAGAATACTGTTAAATTCAAAGTTATGCACACTGGAAAATATAATCCCAACTATACATATAAAATGATGAAGTATAAATTAGGGTCGGGGCTAGGGGAACTCGAGGGTGGGAGCACTACCCCCCACTCTGGAGTGTTCTCTTTTTTGGAAGTTCAGATATGGTAATTGTACTCAAGGATCCTATGTGCCATTGATCCCCATTCTACTGAAGACTTTGTAAATAGATGATTCAAAGACAATAATGCAGAGACAGACCTGAGGCAGCCGTTTGCTGAAGCTATACAGGGCTGTGCTAGCTGTAGTGAAGAGTCCCTTACTCAGCACCAGTAAAACTGAAATCACTACGGCCGAGTTCAATGGCAGAGTCTCAGGACTAAACCAGGAAGTACTTCCCTATAGGAGCACTTCCTTATAGGCGTTGGAAATTGGCCTATATGGGCTATGATCAGACATTCAAATGATGCTACTCACTGCTATCATCCATGAATGGGGAGTAGTGGCTGGAGAAAGTGGGGAAGGATATATTAAAATGTTAGTGTGTGTTAAAGTGCTGCTTATTGGACACAAACCAGTGGATGAGGCCTGAATTAAAGGACCACTGCAGAAGATTATCATGGGATGGGTGTTTTACTTATTATTCCTTTATGTATATTCTTGCTATGTTTTTCCATGTTGATGCGGGTTCCCTTGTCCCCCAATAGGTTTTCTTGATTTGTGTACGGACTTAGTGCTTATGGGTGAGGGAGTACTGCCTATTAAAGGCACGAGAGGTGATAATCTCAGGTTTCTGGGTAGGGCCCAAGACAGTAAAGTTTGTCAATTTCAAGAATAACCTCCTAAATATTTGTATCCAGCTTTTTTTTTTTACCTCTGACAATTTCTGGGAGAAGGTTATATGTATACTTCTATGGTTATATGTACACTTCAACATACCAGGGAAGACTGAGTGTGTAAATTGGATCTTCCTAACAGTGCAACATCTATCGCATGAATCTCCTTTTGAACTATGCTTTGCATCCTTTTAAATGAATGTGTCTGTCTCTAAGACAAACAAACCCAGAAAAAAAAATGAAGTCAGTGGGACTTAACAGTCAACTGTTAGGCTTTTATTTCTCTTCACCAGTTATCCACATATTTTGATTTTAATGGATTTGTTATACATAATTATTAAGAAATGCATTTGAGTATGTCAGTTGTTAGCAAGCAGTCTTTTGAGTATTGAGAATTTTCAGTTCAAGCTATGTGTTGGGTATGGTTTCTGTTTCTATTAGTGATTTGATTTCAGTATTTTTTTTATCATTTTTCTTTTTCTTTTTGGAACATTGGAGAAAATATAATTAGTGAACAGCAGCATGAATACAATATGTTTTATAGGATGCCATTAATTCTCTGGACTTCCTCAAAGCTACTTATTCTTGTTCCTTAATAGAACTAATACCAAGTAAAACTTTTCTCCTTGGCATGAACCAACATCCTGGTTGGCAGTCTATTTTTTAGATGAAATAAAGGGCAGAAAGACTTAAAGGAAAAAATGTCAAACATTAAACAATTTTATACAAGGCTTGGAGAGTTGGTATACAGAGACCATTGTGTATTCAATTCCATGGCAAGCACAGTATAAATCCTTTTTAACTTTTTATTAAAGATATAGAGAACAAAGAAAAATAGTTAAAGCATTTGAAAAGTAAAATATTAAAAAAGACTTTCATTTTTAATATTTTGTTCTCTTTTCCTTTAGCTGTAGAGAGTCTTTAGGGAGAAAAACAAAACCAAACTCTTATTTTTGACAGTCTCTTAGATGATGATAATTGTCCTTTTGAGCAGAAAAAGAGAAAAGAATTAGTTGAAATGGGCTGGTGCTGATGTTATTGCTGTTGTAAAATTCCAACCCTGTTTTCTAGAAGACAACATAAGACACACACAAAAGGCAAAAGAAAATAATAGCAAATCTAAAAAATGCAGTGTCTGTCACTAGCATTGACTCTCACTTCCAACCTCATTGCCGAAGAAACAGACATGACATATTATCTTATTAGCCACACCAATATCTAGCTAACTCATACCAGTACTTGGGCTATTAAGGACATTGCATTTAGCTACTTTTCTGCCTATAGGCTCACAGCAGTGGTGCAAAGTATTTTTCACTGGCTAAGCCAGACTGTTATTAAACAAAAGGCTAAAGAACAAAGAGAATAAATAAAGTGGGGAAGGAAAAGGACACAGCGGGAGGAGTTCCAAAGAGTAGCCGTGTTAGTCTCGGTCAGCCAAACAGACAATGAGTCCAGTAGCACTTTCAAAGACTAACACATTTATTTATCGCATGAGCTTTCGTGGGAGAAAATCCCACTTCGTTAGACGCTCTTTATGGGGAGGAGTGATAGTCTTACATCCCAAATAAGGTTTGGGATTCTACTGGAGCCAGTGGAAGTGGCAATATCATCTGAGTCCTTCTCTTGGCCTAGTCTTGTCAGGACATCTCTTGGGATAAGGATGATGAAGGTCCAGTGATGATACAGTGGATCACAGGGTCCCAGGTGATGGGGGTATTATTGGGAGGGGGTGGCAGCCATGATAGTGAAGCCCTTCTCTCAGTCATCAATCATCCCCCTTTGCTTCCTCTTCAAGCTTTCACCTCCAAAGTCTTTTCTTCTAAGAACTCAAAAGGTGTGGATTAGCCCATCTCTTCATTATTTTGTTCATGATTAGGCCTAATTTTTGGCACACCAATTTTGTTTCATTGATTTCTGATCCCATGCTTCTCTTGCTTAACAAGCATGCTTTTAATACAGTCTTTGAATTATATAAGTAGGCCTTTTCTGTTTAAACTTATTTAGCCTTTTTTTATTTAGCCTTTTGTACCTTTTCCCATCATCATTTGCTGTTATAGATTACTTTGACATTTTATGAACTTTCACTCCTTTTTTTATAACAGAACACACAATTAGGAGAAATCTGTAGGCCCAATTATTATAGCAGTTGACCAGATGTAGAAAATAGGTGACAGATGTTGCATCCCTACTCTCTCTTTCCAATTACTCTTTCATTTAGATTTAGCGTGTTTCACAGCATCTGCACTACAGTGGCTGGCTTTCAGTAAAGATGCCAATAATTTAATATTCTACAACCTTGGCAGAAATGGCTTTCCTACTTTGTTAAACAACAGAGTGAGACTCAACTGTTTTGTGTTCTCTGTATGTCCTTAACCACAAGCTGCTTTTACAGTGCCAGTGTTATGCACAGTGAGTTCAGCTGCTTTTACACTGCATTAAATTTAATAAAAAAGGGGTAAAATTATCCCCTTTCTTGGGGTAAGTGTACAGAAAGGGGGAATTGTTAATGTTTGGTTCATTATATCATAGCAAGGAAAGTTTTGATAGATCTGTGGATTAAATGTGGCTTTCTAGTTGCACAGATTAAATAAAATCTGGAATAAAATCTTGTAGGTTTGGGAGCATTGATAAGAAGGATTTAAGCTTTCTAGGTTCTTGCCTCTTCTAGCACATTTCGCAGAGGAATCCTGCTGCTATGGCTCATTGCCTGTGCTTGCATGCTTTCTCCAATCCCTCAAAGTACATAGTGGAAGCTTGTGGGGAAGCTTTGCAGTTGCCCTGGCTTCTAAAAGAACCACAAAGGTTGTTTGGATTTCAGGAATATGTTATTTCCTTGGTGAAAGAGAAAAAAGTGGACACACATTGATGTCTCATTTATAATATTAAATTTCAGAAAATCAGCTAAGAACAAGGTGCAAAGTCAAGAGTGCATGTAAAGTCTAAAGTGCCCAGGCCACTTTCATTCCCTTCCCTTGTACATCCATCTTGTTAATAAATGGAGCAGGGGACTTGTGCCAAAAAAGTATGTGATCTTATAACTTTGGTGTTTTATAGGGGTTAGGGACAAGTCCCTCTCATAGGCTATGTCTACACTTGCTAAAATTAGTTCGAATTAGTTAGTTTGATCTAACTAATTTGAACTAATTTTAGTTAGTTCGAATTAGCTTAATTCGAACTAGCATGGCCACACTGGAATGGTAGTTTGAACTAAGCAAGCACTTGCTTATTTCAAATTAGTGATCCCCATTCATTTCAATGGCCGGTTAATTTGAACTAAGAAATTAGTTCGAATTAACATGGCCACATTGGTTAATTCGAACTAGTTAGTTAGTTCAAATTAACCACTTAGTTCGAATACCCCATTTGAACTTATTAGTTCGAATTAAGGAAGCCCTTAATTTGAATTAACTAAAGCCTAGTGTAGCCAAGGCTTTAGTTAGTTCGAATTAAGCCTCCTTAATTCAAACTAACTTGCCAGTGTAGACATAGCCATAAGCTTTAGCCCAGTGGTTAGGCATTCACCTGGAATGAGGGTTCAATTTTTCCCTCTATTGGAGGTGAGAAAGGGATTACACTTTGATTTCCCACTTAACCATTGAACTATGAAATATTCTGATACTGATAATCTTCTGTTGAAGCAGCTCCATTTGGAATACATACATTTGTCATTTGGAACTGCCAGCAAACTGAAGAATCAATCATTGTTCTAACTTTCCTTTCAGTGTCTTATCACATTTACATTAATTTTACCCCAGTGAAACTGTAATATTGCACAGCAGTGAAATTATTCCTGAATTACACCAATAAGTCAAAAGAGAATCAGATACCTACCTTTAAAATTGTACAACTTTGACATATATATTCTCTTTGATGAATCTTTTGTTTCAGATTCTCAACTTGGGAGGGTTTTTCTTTCACTTTTTTTTTTAAAAATGAAGAAACTGGGAAGCCAGATCCTTCAGACTCTTTTTTCTACCCTTAAAAGGTATATACCCGTTCTGTTTAACATATGCTAATATCTGATCTTAAATATTTTCAAATAGTTTTTATTGGTGGCTTCTAGGGTGACCAGTTAAGCAGTGTGAAAAATCAGACAGAGAATTGGGGATAACAGATACCTACACAAGACCAACCCTGTAATGTACATCAGACTCTTCCCCCCCCAATTTCTGTGAGTTAGACTTTCAAATTTAATGAGAGGGATTTCAGTGACTAAATGGCTTCTTATAAGTTTGTCTAGAGTCACATTTTAACCCTCCATGGGAATTGAATTTTGGATTACAATGTTCAGCTTAGTTTAATTGGGTAATGAAAAATAATTCAGTTCCTTTAAAAAAACAAGTACACAATTACAAATCAATTCATTACTACATAATGAAACAATTTTAGAGTAGCAATCTCAGCAAGAAATACTGGTGAGAAGAGCTTCACACATACATATCAGCCATCTTCCACTCCAGGTAGTGGTTTCTTTGATAAGTGTTTTGCTGTAAAACATTCCCTTTGGAGAAATCTCAGGCTTGTGAATTCAGTAACAGTGACTGAGGTTACAGATGCAAATATTCTCATGTGTTTATAATTTATTACCTATCAGGTTCTATAACCCACATTGGACGAAGTTTTGGAAGGGCAATCAATTATGGCAGACACCATCCTATGAACTGCATGCAAAATGGAAAATGGTTAGAATTCTATTATAGGACCTGAAGCTATTTCCTTAGTGGAAGCTATAAGCTTCCAGAGACTGGAAGAAGCTACAGTTCCAAAATAATGTAAAAAAATTTCCAAGAGGAAAATCATTCCATTATAATGAAGTTTCAGAACTGTACTTAACTGATAAACTCATTTGTCTTAAAGTTATTGGGGAGGATAGCAAACATGCAAGAGCAGTTGTAACTTACATATTATAGGCATTTCTGTGAAACTCGCAATAATAGTCACAGGAATTAGTGGATGCTAACCATTGCCATTGTAACAATGATATTAACCTTTTAACCCTAGCCTGTGTCATGTGACTCAAGAAGGAAATAGATTATACTCTTATTAAAATTCCTAAACTTCATGTTTATTTCATCACCATAGTCATGGCTATCAGAAAAGAGAGTTGAGAGATTTACCCTCCACTTGGCCTCTGCGGCCCCAACCCCATTCTTTCTTCTTCCCAAGAAGGGGCAGGGTGGTGCAGGGTTGAGGGGTGGGGTAGAGCTTCAGGGGAGATGAGGCAGAGTGGAGGAGGAGCCAGTGTTTCTTAAATTCAAAAGGCTCATGCCACCTATGACCATAGTATATGAACTCTTGATAATTAGAGCCATCAAATTATCTCTAGAAGGTAAGTGACCTTCCATTTCTCCTATCCATCTAGTTCCTTAAGAGAACAGACTACTAGAAATTAATTTCATAAGTACTATTACATTACTACAACATTTAAGGAAGTGCTTTTTAAAACATATGTCTGACAGTGTGCTCTGAAGACCCAACCAATTTTCTCATTCACTTTATTCAATATTTATGGGTTCTTCACTGAGATTCTTTTTATTTACTGTCACATAGTGGATGCTTAAAGCAGGCCTACAGTAGCTAAAGCCTCCCAGTTGAGCACAGCCCATGTATGGTGGAGATCATAAAGAGGTTAGTAGGGCTACAGTCCATTCAGCTTTCTGAAGATGAATTTGCAGTTGATGCTACATTATCTGGTGACTGTTAGAAACTGAGAAAGGGAATATGTATACTGACTAAATTGGTCACAACAACACATCATTGAAATATTAGATTTTTTTTGGTTCAAATACATCATGCTTGCTCTACTCCCCAAAACATGTAATCTATATTGTAGTCCTCAAGATTTATCTCCTTGAAACAGGTGAATATATACTTGGCCTCACTCAGCTGTGCCTCAGCTCAGCTGCTACCCATGCTATTGCAGCTACCCTGCTGTTAACACTAGCACTAGATAAATGAGTACTATCACAAGTATGAATATAGAAGCAGAAGATGCACACTTCTAGTCTGATAGTGTAGATATAGCTATAGGCAGCAGAACTAGCTGATTAACAAAAATGAGACTTTGTTCGCTTTTTTTTTCTTCATCCTAGTTGGCAGATTCTTGTTGATTGCTGAATCTGTCTCTTGCACTGTAATGAGGTGGACATCCACCATAAGTAGTTCCGGCCCTCAGACAGGGTGGGACAAGGCACCTAGAACCTTCCAGTTCTCAGGCAGGGCAAGGCAAAAACTCAGTGTCAGTAGCCTCCAGCCAATGTTCCCTCTAAGCTGATGATGCAGCTGAGCAAGTTATGGTCGTTGCTGAGCGTCAGTTTGTGAGGCACGATGCCGCATGGGCAACAGGTTTTTGGCACCAGAAGCATCAGCATGCCTAAGTATCTTAATTCAAAAGAAATACATAGATGTTGTCTTTTCATTCGAACTTAAAGAAAAGTGTTAAACGGAAATACTGTAGTTTTATTAATTTACTAAACAAATGTGAAACAATGATACTTGCTGCCTATTTAGCCTCTACTGTCATCTACATCTAACAGTTTTTGTCACCTGTATTTTGCCATGTGGTCATGAATGTCTTTTGTGCTATGAATGGGGATAAACGTACAATTTTAAAATGTGGGGGTTGGGCTGGAGAGAAGGGGAGAGACACAGGGGTCAGGCTGGGGAGAAAAGACACAGTGGGGGACTTCCCTTCCTTTGAGCCCAGAGAAACAAGAACTCATGCAGCTGGTCTTCTCTAGAGCCTGGGAGAGAAATCGCTGGGAGGGGCAGGGTGGAAGTAGTTAAGGCTCACTTTCTATAGCCTCATCTACTTGGACACATGGAATTTCCCCGTGTAATACAATGCAGACCCTGTCAGTCTTAAGTTACACTAACTCCCATTGCACTCATTCTAAATACCTTGACTCAGGTATAGGTAGAACAGAGCGAGTCACCCTGTCATAGCAGATGTAAGGTTTGTGGGACACTTCATAGGTTCTAGCCCTCTGTAGATATGCCCCAAGCTTTCAGATATGCCCTAAAACCTGCAAGTTTTCCCTCAGCTTTTTAGGGCATATATGGAGAAGGAAGCCCTTTTGAGTGGGGAAAAAAAATTCCACTCCTAAGTTCTCTAACGACACCACAATGCAGAATGAAATCTGTGGCCTTGGTTCCATTCACTTCCCAGTCACCATTCATTTGGCCTTCCAAAAGGAGTTTATATGAGACAACATGAACTGGATGAAAAAAATGCAGTATTTGGCTTGTGATGGATGCAGAAGTGAAGATTGGGATGAACACAGGTACTAGATATCTACATTTCTCTTTCTATTCCCTTCTCTCCAGCTCATTGTGCCATAG
>ML685832.1:4339336-4358367 GCA_007922175.1 Pelusios castaneus
TGCAGTGACTGAAACCAAGCCAGCATTTCCCCACTGTCCCTGGGCTACTTCCTCCCTTTCCTCCACCCAGATACCTGGGTCCGTCCCTTAGTCCTCTGCATCAATGTCCGGGTACACAGCCAAAGGTATCCCAGTCAGTCCTTCACTGTCTATAGGCAGCAGGTCCAGCAACCCCTCAGGGCTATCAGCTAATGGTAGTTCCTCCACGTCACAGGGTCTGCTCTCAGCAGGCCCTCCCTCAGGCCCTCTGGATCTTCAGCAGAGGGCAACTCCTCCAAATCACAGGGGCCATCTGCAGCAGGCCCATCTCCCTGGTCGACCGGTTCCTCTGCTGACGGTAGCTGCTCCAGGTCCTCCCCAGGAGGGGAATACAGATAAGGCCCTACCTTCAGGCTGCCCCAGGGTTCATCTACCACCCCTGGAGGAGGGTTAGGGCCTTCCCGCAGCAGGAGTTCTTGGGGGCAGTTGGTCCATCTCCAGGAAGGTTCCAGAGGCCAGTCTGCCTGTCTCCTGGCAGGCTCCCCCAGTGGGGCTTCTGTCCGGCCTTTTATACTGTCCCCCTCCCTTTGACTCCACCCTTCGGGTTCCTGCTCTGGCTCTGTGCAGTTGCATCTTCTGTACAGCAGGGGGACTGTCGGAGCCCTCCTGAGCTCTGCTCAGAGGGCAACTGCTTCACCCTGCTACATGAACATTTTAGAGACTGTGAAAAAAAAAAAAAACAAAAAAAAACAACAACTTGTATATCAGTAATGAGGAGAGACTGAGGCTTATAAGAATGAAGACACACATATTACCAACTGATGTCAGGGTTTCTAACCCTCATGATTTTATTGTTTCATGATACTTCATTTTTTTCTTTTATGAAAGCTGATATGCAGCATTTCGTAAGTGAGGAGTGTTTAGTTTTGTATACCATACATGAGTAAATCTGTAAATCGTTTCTAACAGCCAGTCCAATACAGTCCAGTCCATTGGTTTTTGCTCCTCATATATCTGTAGATGCAGCTTCTTTCAGTGGGGGGTAGTGTACATACCCGGTAGCCTAGCAGCATGCATATAAATAGCTCTGTAGATTTGAGGCCTGGCTTAGGGGAGTAGAGAAAAGATACACCAAAGGATGTGGATATGTGCTTAAATATCTACCTTACACACAATCTACTTGCCTAACCTGTGCCTCCCTGTCTAAACCTCTATTTTTAGCAGTATAGTGTCCCACTGATGTGATGGGGAAGGACTCCATCAGCAGCACTGCCAGAGTCTTTCCCCATTGCTGGAGCCTTTTATTAAGGTGGGGAAGAAGCTCCAGAAGCGGGAAGGCAGCAACACACAGAAAGGGAAATAGGGCTGGGCAAGAGGAAAGCATGTAGGCTATGTATTTAGGTTCATACCTACACCCTTCAGTCTTTACTATACTCACCTTAGCCATGCTTCATGTTTACACTTTTACTTATACGTGTGTAAGGGATACTCTGGGGTGTGCATTCTACAGGTTACTGAAGGAAGGTCCTATAAATGTCTGAGGCTGAGTTTACAGGGCTGGTAGCTAGAATACATCTGGGGGTAGAATTTGAGTAACATAAAGGCTATATCTACACTTGAAAAGTTAAGTCGACTTTATGAAGTCGACTTAATAAGGTCGACTTTAAGTTGACTTAAAGTGGACCTTATTAAATTGATTTAACAGAAGTGGACTTAACTTTTCAAGTGTGGACATGACCCGTTTTTTACCTTATTAAGTTGACTTAATGCACTACTCTGCATCTCCACTGCATCTCCATTGGCTTAAGTTGACTTAATAAAGTCAACTTAAGCACTAGTTTAAATTATAATGAGGTGTTATTCATTCAAATTAACTTTTCCTTAATTCGACTTAAGGAGCAGCTTAAATCGACTTAAGGAAAGCCCAGTGTAGACACAGAGTAAATTAAGTCGACTTAAGCCTCCTTAAGTTGACTTAATTTGTAAGTGTAGATGCACCCAAACTGAATTAGTGTTTTAAGAACAACAGTATGAGAAGAGCTGAATTAGTCTATTGATTTCACTGTAATCCCTATATCCTGGACTTTCCCAGGATCCATTAGCAAAAATTCTCAGTTGCAGGGGTCTGAACTAGTGGATTTTAATGTGAGACTTGGGCATGTATTTGCACAGTCACTTATAGATATAGTAAGGAATATATAAGATACTCATTCAATCTAATAAATAAATATTTGTTTTTAAAGTGATTTTTTGTCAGTGTAAATGTTAAGAATCTGAACACTCAGTGTTTGAGAGAAAATGCAGCACAGAGGTTGAAAAATCTACCTTTACACTCTGTATCCTAAGCTTATGCCTTAAACATGATCTCTCTTTATAATACACTTTATGAATAATGTGTAAAATAATACATTAGAATTGCTTATACAATTACAAGTATTGTTTTACTTACAGTAATTTAAACACTCCAGAAAATGTTCAAACTTGGCTTGATTTTAAAGTAGCACTAAGAATAGAACAAGCCACATTTGAAGAAATCCATTAAATTGGGCCTAAGTGAGAGAGCGCTCATCTGAGTCTGAACTAATTCAGACCCCATTATCTTTCAAATATTTAGGGAAAAAAAACATTAAAATGCACTGTTTGCTGATTTAAAAAATGTATATCCTTCAAGTCACTAAACAGTTTACTTCAACCTTTCTTACATAGTCATTATCACTGAGAGTTAAAAATAAAGTGTGTTAGTGGATTTTTACTTCCTGGCATGATATTTTTGGGATTCAAAACTGGTTAACATTGATTTGTAGAATATAATTTTCCTGTCCACTTAAGATGGGAAGACAAGTTTGAGCACTGTTTGTTTTATAACTTGCTGTGATAAATGTTTTAAACTTTCTGTTGCAACTTTGCACATACATAACTAGAAATGGCTGTCTATTTAATTAACACTGACTTATTTTATGTAGTTTTAGCTCTCTAGATATTCATATATTCTTCCAATAACTCTGTCATTTCATTCATACAGATCTAATAAACAGACTATGTCTGAAAGAAATCAGTTTAGTATTGTCAAGACTTGATCTTGAAGAGGGCCTGAAATGAGCCTTACAGTATGTGCCTACATCTTTATAGAATCAGTTGGTCCCAGTTAGATATGGCCATATTTGTGGATACAATAAAGAATGTAATGAAAATATATAGTTTGACCTCACATAGTCACTCTTACAAAATTGTGTCGGAAATTATTTGTTCCTGCAAAATTGATCCCCTTGGGATTGCTCATGGGTAAAGTTAGATGCAAAACTGCTTTGCAGAATGAATTTGAGGTAGAATAACAAGAGGCCTGGATGTTCCCCTATGGACTATTTAAGCTCTATACTGTAACTCAAATGTTAACACTGAAAGATTGTTTATCTTATTTTATTTAAAAATGTAAGAGAAAGAGTAGGGAGGACTTGATTTTTCTTTTCTTTTTTTTAATCCACTGTCTCTGCATACATGTGGAAATTAAGGCAGCGCAACTAAGCTAGAAGGGCCCAGAGACATATAGAAAATGAATGTGATAATTACCAGACATGCTCAGTAGCTGTTCTTGAAGCTGTACAGAAAGTTTACATTAAAGGCAAGCAGGTTCCACACTGTCATCTGAAAGCTAAGCCAAACAGAACTCAGTGGGAAAATGTTATAAATATGAAAGTGGAAACAGCCCTATTGACTCAACCCTATTGCCTGTCAGCCCTGCTTACCCACGCTCCTGGGAGCTGGGGCTGGACTGGGGCCTTTTTAAATCTCCTACTCTGTGGCATGCCCAGGCACATGGCCCACAGCAGGAACAGTGGTGGGAAATTTGAAATGTCACTTGGACCCAGGCCTGCCTAGGGGGCAGGTTCTGGTGAATGGCAGCTGTGGGTTGAACCCTTTGCACTCCAGCAAGGGTATGTGTGCCTGCTGGGCGAGATCCAAGGGGGAAGGGGAAGTAGCAGGGGAGCCTGCATCCCCTGCCACTAGTTCCTCAACTTTCCCCACCCCCATGCGTGCCTGGGAGCTGAGGACAGGCCAGGGCCTTTTTAAATCTCTCTCCTAGCAGTGCACTCAGGTACGTGACCCAAGGTGGGAATAGCAGTGGGAAATTTAAAACGCCGCAGACGCAAGCCTGTCCAGGGTCCAGGTTCTAGCAGTTAGTGGGACCTGTGGGTTGTTGCAAGATGAGTCACATGCCTGCTGTCCCTGGGCAGGGTGCAAGCTTTGCGGCAGGCTCGGGAGCCTGGCACGGGTTGAGGGCACTATCTACTTGGTCTCCGCCTTCAATCTGATGACTCTGGGTGGGACAGGAGCTCCCAATTCTCTCGGTGCTCCCAATACACTCTCAGGTGTGGAGAGGTCAGCTCAGGGGCAAGTGATCACCCCTACTAGTCCAGTGGGCTGGGATGGTTCTCAAATGGGAGAGGGGTGCCATGCAGGCGCTGTCTTTTCTGGCTGGCTCTTGGCACCATGGGCTGCTGCTGCTGCAGCTGTTGCATCACCTCTACTGGTGCTTGCCATCTGGCCACACTGCCTCCCCTGCCATCCCATCCCATCCCTTCCTTGCCTCCCCAGTCCTGCCATGGTCTCCCCTGCCACCCCACCAGCCAATTCTGCCCTCCCCTGCCACTCCAACCTTCCCATCCCTGCCATCCCTCCCCTGCTGCCTGCTCCCTCACTTCTCCCCAGCTGCCACTCAGAAGGGGGGAACCAATTGTTACACCAAAGTTCATGGGGATCTCCATTAAAAAAAAAAAACAACCTGAGAATTACAACACTAGACATCTCTGGTACAGGTCAGCAGGGTGGCGTCTCTTAGCTGGGCATGGGGCCATGCGCTGGGGGGGGGGGAGGCTCAGGCACCATCTGCTTTTCCAGTGCTTGGGGGACATAAACAAGTTGGCTGGGAGTCCCAGGGACCCTCTGATATGCCACTGTCCCTTCCTCTCCCATTTGCTGAGCTCCCCAGCTCCTTAGCAGAATATTTAGCAAGAAGAATCTGGAGGAGATGAGTAGTTGTAGTTGTGAAAGATCAGTCAGTACTTTAAGACGTCTATACACCTGGCTGAGAAACAAAAGAGGACATGACAGACTACAGCACCTTGCAGTGCTTTCCATTGAAAAAAATCGCCCTGGAATCTGTGCCAGAGGAGGCAAGAACTGATCGCGTTTTAAACATGCATAACAGGATGTACACACTGACACTTCCTGAAAAAATAAAGGTAAGCGCTTTCCAAGTTTTCACAAAATGTGGTTTAATTAACAAGTGAAAATGTATTGTGTACAGTTGTGAAAGTGTCACTTATAAAGGTTGCTTTAGGAAGGATGGATATTATTTGAGAATTGTGTTTTAGGTATGTTTTAGGTTTCTACTTTTACAGAATGAAACTGAGTTTGTAAACTGGTGTTTATTTTTCGACTGTTTAAATTCACTCCACATACAGTAAATTGTTTCATTTGTTTCATGTTTGTGTAATCCATGTGCCTGAACGAAGAGTGTCTTTTTTAGGGATCTCTGGTGTTGGGTTACTGTTGCTGGGCAGACTTAACTGCCCAGAGCCAGAAATTTCTGGAAATTCTGTGTGGTCACATTGTGCATGCTCTACAATGTTTTCTGCTGCTGGTGTAATCAGATGCCATAAGAGCAATAGCCAGGGCAGTTGCATGAGAAAAGCCCATATGCTCAGTGTATGACTGGGAGAAGCTGAGCCAGGAGTGGACAGCAAGATGTTTTCTCCCTATTCTGGAGCATTTTTTAGCAGACTTTTCTCATATGCATATGTGACTGAGTGCTGGTTAACCAGTCAGCTGACTGAATGGTCCTGGTTCCAAAAGAGAAAGAGAAGCCTGCATAGACTTCTACTAAAGATTCCTGCAACCAAGGAAGAAGGAACTTCTTCTTTCAATTCAGCCCTTTGGACTTAAACAGAGACTGTAACTGACTCAGGTGAACTCCACCTAAACTTTGTGAACTCTTAAGTTGCATCACTGTGTTCCTATGGGGACTGTTCTGTTTAATTGTTTTCTTGTTTATGCGTTGTGCAAAAAAAAAGCTGTGAAATGGTGAATATGGGTTTACCAAATAGCCTCATCATGTTGTTATTGTTCTTTCATCATAAGATTTATCTAGTTAGTAGTTAATAAAGTTCAATATGTTTGTTCTTAGTAGTATTTTAATTAGGGGAGGCTAATTCTGAACAATCTTTGCTGTGAGTCCTTTTAAAGACTGAATTCTGGGTTTCCAGTTGCTTCTCCATAGGAGTTGGTGTATTTCTTTTAAGGCACAATTAATTCTAGCACACCTGAAGGTTACATATGTAAAGTGGCTTCCAGGGCACTTCCAGCCCTGCCATCAGATCATGCATGTGGAAAGGCTACCTAATGCACACAGGCCCTCAGGCCTGAGCCTGTAGGGGGTGGGCTTGGGGAACTGTTCCCCAAATCTTTTTCTTATATAACAATGCCCCGGACAACAAGTTAAAGAAATGCATTGGATGGATATTAGGTGGATAGTAAGCTGGCTAGACTATCATATTTAATGGGTAGTGATCAATATCTCGATGTCTAGTTTACAACCGGTATCAAGCAGAATGCTTCAGGGTTCAGTCCTGAGACTGATTTTTGTTCAACGTCTCCATTAATAATCTGGATGATGGGGTAGATTGCACACTCAGCAAGTTTGCAGATGACACTAAGATGGGGGAGCAGTAGATGCGCTGGAGGGTACCGAAAGGATACAGAGTGACCTAGACAAATTGAAGGATTGGGCCAAAAGAAATTTGATCAAATTCAACAAGAGTAAATACAAAGTCTTGCACTTAGAAGAATTTCATGCACTGCTATAGTCAGGGGACTTATTGCTCAGACAGCAGTTCTGCACAAAAAGACATGGAGGTTACAGTGGGCAAGAAGATGGATATGAATCAACAGTGTGACCTTTTTGCCAAGAAGACTACAGCATATGGGACTGTATTACTAGGAGCATTGTCAGCAGATCAAGAGAGTGATTGTTCCCCTCTATTCAGCACTGGTGAAGTCAGATCTGAAGCACTGTGCCCAGTTCTGGGGCCACCACTACCGAAAGGATATGCACAAACTGGAGAGAGCCCAGTGTCTAGTGGAGGGCAATGAAAATTATTATGATGCAGGAGCATATGATTTATGAGTAGTAATTGAGGGAACTGGGTTTGTTTAGTCAGCAGAAGAGAAGAGGGAGGAGGGATTTGATAACAGCAGCAGCTTTAACTACCTGAAGGGGTATTCCAGGGAGGACAAAGCTAGGCTATTCTCAATGATGGCAGATGACTGAACAAGGAACAATGTTCTGAAGTAATGGAGTGGGAAGTCTAGATTAGAAAAAATTAGTCCCTAGGCTGGGGAATGATGGATGGAATGAGGTGATAGAATCCTTATCATTAGAGGTTTTTAAGGCCTGGCTTGACAAAGCCCTAATGGGGATGATTTAGTTGGGGTTGGCCCTGCTTTGAGGAGGGGGTTGAACTAGATAACCCCCTAAGGTCCCTTCCAACCCTATTCTTCTATGATATGCTGTACTGAAACTTTGTACTGATATACATATATGTTAGTGTAAAAAAGGGTCTACTTTTTCTAAAGAATTGCAATAGATTTTCTCCCTAGTGGTTTAAAGAAGATAGTTAGAAGAATGCTGCTTGCAAATGTTTATGGATGTATGAAATATTTATTCTCTAAGGAATTGTATGGTAATCTCTTTCTAGAGCTCTCTGGTGAAATTAACACCTACTTTCAGCACTTTGTAGGTCTGAGGTTTTATTTAGTGTTATCCCTTTTTGTCTGAAAAGCGCAGAAATACTTGGCCTCTGCTTCACCAGAGAGTTAAACTGAGATTCAGGGAAAATGAGAATTGTAATAGTTATACGTATTGCTTAGAACAATGAAACATTAGTGAGTTCTCAGTAGTATGTTCCATTTTTCTATTATTTTTGTACACAAATGAACATGCTGAAAGGATGACCTTTTTCTTGGGATTGCCTAATTTTACTCTACAATGCAAGCAATTTCAGAAAATAATCCAAATCTGGTTCTGCTTTATGCTGAAACTGAATCTGGAGTGATTGCTTTAATGGTATTGGTACTTCACTACTGGAGAGACTATACTTTTTTGTAGTTCTGCATGTTTCTGCTTTGTGATGTGGTCACAGTTGCTTAGACCTTGGATAGCATTGAATATAAAAAATCACTTTAGCAAAATAATCATAGAGAAAATAGCATTTATTGTTAAAATTAAAATATTCGAAGCTAAATTGTTTTATTATGCATCTGTAGCTTTTTTGTTTTAATGGTACTGTTTATTAAGGACTATTGTAGTGATGCTTTTTCAGACAGCAGGTATGTGGAAGTAAGTAAAACATCTAAAGTTAAGTCACAGATATTTAAGGAATAATTGGCCACCACTCCTTTTTCAGATCAATAAAAGACAACAATGAAGAATAAAGAAGACAGGGAACAAAACAGCAGACTAAATAGTTCAAGAAAACATTATCAAGATAAACATCTGGCAATGATATAAGTGAATCTGTTGACACTGAATGCAAAGGAAAAATGATTGTTTGGCTTTCATTTAACTTAGAAACATATAATTTGTTTCCCTGAATGATGAGAACACTGGGGAGTTAGTTTTCCAGTGTGTTGAGAATTCAAAAGATTCTACTCCACTTCTGCAAGTGCCCTGCCTAGTGCTTTGCAGACTTTAATTTTTTGTGCTGGGATCAACAAACAAAGCTTTCCTTTTATTTTCTGTAGGCATAATTTAGATCCATTGAAGTTGATTGGATTTCTAATTGCTTCTCATGGAATTTTGTGCACATACTACCTCTGCTTTTGCTAGGATTTATGTACTTGTGACTCAGATGTGCCTGCATTTCTGCTATTGTTAACAAAGTTTTTTTTTCCCACCTTTTCCAAAGTTTTACGTTCATACCAAACAGAACTGAAAGGCAATAAAATGAAGATGGACTTCTTTTTCATTTTCTTGTTTCAACTACCAGCACAATGCACACTTAGGGATCCTAGGGTTCCAATCTGGCAATTTTCAATGGCATTTAAAGCAATATACTATTTGATTCTATTCTATATATATCAATGTTATTCCATAGAGAACTGAATGAGTTCTTTTTCATATGTGTATAGCTAACTGTATGTTTAGTGCCTTTATTGTCTGCCTATGTTTGAAAGCATCAGCTGGCAATTCCTATTGTCATTTCTGTTTGTTTGCTAAAATATAACTGAGTTTTGTACTTAGGCACTTTTCCAAGCCCTTAGGTATGTTAATAGTAGGTGCTTAATAATATCTTTTTGAATGAAATTGGCAGACATATTTGCTGTTTCTCAGTGCTGTAGGGAAAAACTCATGCGAATAATTACTCTTCATGTACGATGTGTAACAGAGATCAGGGTTTGCCCCCTATCCATGACTATATTGCTATTTTACAGTAAAAGATCTAAGTGGTTGCACCACAGCTGGAAAATTAAGATAATGGGAGGCTTTTTCAAAAGCTTTGTTCTAAAACTGAGGTATTAGCTATTTTTAAATAGTGACTCCGAAATACCCCTCTTGTAAAACCACATTGACTAATTATTATTTCATTGCACTCTTTTCTTCCAGAGGAAATAGTCTTTTGTGTTTTAATTATAGCATTCCTTGGAATTCTGCTTCAGTCCTGGTGGATTTACATATTTCTTTGCTTTACAATTTACTCATCAGCTTTCTTTAATTATTCCTAACTCTGTGTTTGGCTATTTTTATACAGATAGGACTTGTCTATACAGTGCATCACTCTTCACTAGAGGAATATGAATTCTAGTGCATACCAGCATATTGCATGCTAATTGGACCACATAGATAAATCCTAATAGTCTATGAAAAACACTCCTTATGACTAGTTCCAAAGGGGTAACTGTGTTAGTCTATTGCAGAAAAACAACAGAGTCCTGTGGCACTTTTAAAGGTTAAGATTTATTTATCGCATGAGCTTTCGTGGGAGAAAATCCCACTTCATCAGACGCTTTGAAGATGGGAAACTTACAGAATGGGAGGAAATAAATGCATGGGAGTATATGACATAGGATCAGGTCAGGCTGTAACAGCAAATCAAAATAGGTGTTAGAATTCAAACACTGGGGAACAGAACATAGAGGAAGGTGAGGTCAAATCATCTGTTGTAATGAGAGAAAAATCCGTAGTCCCTGTTTAACCCCAAGGCAACTGAGTCAAATTTGCATATAAATTCGAGTTCAGCATTTTCTCTTTGAAGCTCTGATTTGTTATTCATCTGTTTCAACACAGCTATTAGCAAGTCATCAACGAAGTGAGCAGAGAGATTGAAGTGTTTCCCTATTGTTTTTTTAGTGTTGCAATTTCTGATGTCAGATTTGTGTCTATTTATTCTTTGGCGCAAAGACTGTCCTGTTTGTCAAATATATAAGGCAGAGCGGCATTTCCGGGACATGATGGCAGAAATCACATTGGTGGATGAGCAGGTGAACGAGCCCTTGATGGAGTAGGTGGCTTGATTTGGTCCTCTGATGGTGTCTTCAGTATAGATAGGAGGATAAAGTTGGCAGCATAGTCTGTTGCAGGGATATGTTCCTGCTTTAATGTTTCTGTTGTTTGATCTGTAGTTGCTGGTGAGTATCCATTTAAGGTTGGGGGGGCTGTCTGTAAGCAAGGAGAGGTCTGTCTCCCAAGGCTTGAGAGAGTGAGGGATCATCTTGTAGAATAGGCTGTAAATCTTTGATGATGTGTTGAAGAGGTCTGACTTGGGGTTGTAGGTGGCGACCAATAGCGTTCTGTTTTTTTTTTTTCTTCTTGGGCTTCTTCTGTTGTAGTTGACTTCTGGGGACCCATCTGGCTCTGTCAATCTATTTCGTCACTTCTACAGGTAGATACTGTAGTTTTAAGAATGCTTGATAGAGATCTTGAAGGTGCCTGTCTCTGTCTAAAGGATCAGAATTCATCAGCTTCTGGTCTCCAGTGCCAAATCACTTATTAGTCTCACATTCTTAATCAGTATCTTGCTATCAGTAAGAAATACTGTAGATTAAGTATTGATTCCCTTCTTACTTGAGTCTTTCTGGATTGTAAAATTGTTCCTAAGCAATCTTGCGATCTTGTTCATTATTCCTGTTGTCTGTATTTATTAACTAACAGGAATCTGTGTCGTCAGAATCTTAAGAATGGTGTGTGGTTTAGAATAGTGATTCTCTACCCATGGTCTGTGGTCCCCTGGCCTTCAGACTAAATCTAAGGTTTCCAAAGGGGGCTGAACCTTCATTAAAAAAAAAAAAAATTAGGAGGGATGCACAAATGAAAAGAGGTTGAGAACCACTAGTTTGGAGTACACTGAAATTTGTTCCAGCAATGTTTCATCCTTACCTTTCCCCCCTGTCCTACAATTGTGATTAATTCCACATTTATAAAAGGTATTTAGGTGCCTAAAGATGCAGATGGATGTTTAGTGGGACTTTAATAAATGCCTTGGCAACCCATTCGTATTTGGGTGTTGGATACCTAGGTATTCCTAAAAGTTCCACTGGGCACCTACCTACATTTTTCAATACCTAAATATCTTTTAAAATCTTCCCATAAGTATCCAATCTCTCCTCTTTTCTTTTCTTTCCTTGTCATCATAGCCTTAGAATTTCTTCATTCTTTTATCAAATTGCATTTCCATACCATTGCAAACACTTTGAACATAGGCAACTGGAATACTCACCTTCTTGCTTATTTAAATCATGCATATACAGATATTCCTTTCTATTGATGTGATGTGAAGCATCAAACCAAGTTTCTCTTCTGCAAACTAGTTCAAAATCTGCAGCATTGGATCTTCTTACATTGTTCTCATGTTTTGTTTGCTTTTGTAAACATATACTTCATTTTTTAAATTCCAGAACTCTCTACACTGGCAAATTAGATTGACATAAGGACGCTTAAGTTGACCTAAACAAAGCCGCCTCCACACACAGTTTTCTTAAGTTGACTTAAGCGTTTCCTTAAATCGACTTAAGGAAAGCTTAAATCGACTTAATAACACCGCCTTTTAAGTCAACTTAAGCCTTAAGTCGACTTAAGGCCAGTGTAGATGGGGATTGACTTTATTAAGTCGACTTAAAGCCAATATAACAGCTATCTCCACTGTTATGTTGACTTAACAAAGTTGACTTAACTTTGTAAGTGTAGACATAGCCTATCTGCTTTAGTTTGTTTTGTAAGTATGATTAGATAGCTTGAGTGAAAGTTCTTCTTTTCCCCCTTTCTCAACTAGTTTAAAGTGCATCTAAATAACTCTGCCTATTTTGAGCAAATATTTTAAATACCACTTCTGCTAATTCAGACAGGCTGTCATCAAAGAATGCAGGCCCATGCTTTGAAAGCATCCAATGCAATCACACATGGAAATATTTGAAAGAAATTACAATCCAAGACATTCCTGGACTCTCCCTCAAAATGTATTTTGTTTTGCACCCCCACTTATCCGTTTGAAGCTAATGTCACTTCTTGCAGAATTAAGGTACTATTCAACTGGAGTAAAGGTATCTGCATCTGTCCTCTGATGAAAAAGAAGCAAGACACAAGGTGACAATTCAGGAATATGAGGAATAAGGAGGAAGGATGATGGAAGAGAAAGAGTGATTGATAAGTACAGGGATATTTGTTCCAGGCATAGGGAGCACTGTAAATTGGAGGTGTAAATTGGAGACTGGGAGAAGGAGGTTAAAGGAAAAATTAAGGCAGCAGAACTAGGAACAATCACAAAGCATGGTAAAAGGAAAGGGAGGGAAGATTTGTCGACAGGGCAGAGCTACATGGGGTCTTACAGAAACTTGACTTAAGAGCTGGGAAGTCAATAGAAGATTCTTTCAAAAACAAATGGATTCTGGGTCATGATAATATAGGGAGGAATAGAATACCATTACTTTATTTTTTGACATCAAATCTTCCTTTAAGTAAAGCTCTTTTTAATAATATCAGTATAACTTTCTGCATATGAAACAGAAGTATTAATAATATAGTGCCTCATTCTTTTCAAACAACTGAAATTAAGAGACAATGCCAACTTCTACCCAGTTTACCACCATGCACATTACCATGACAGTAAGCAATACTTTAATGTAATCATCTGTTCTTCTTATCAAACCATGCTGGGATCTCTTCTGAAGGCTTACAACTGTTATTGAATTGAAATGTGTTTGTTTATGGTATTGTGACTGCAATAAAAAGTTTACTATGATGTGAATGCTAGTATTTTCATGTTGAATTAATTCTTCTTGTGTATAATATGGAAATATAAGAGAGGAAGGAGAAGAAAATTACACTTTGTCTGTGTGTAAATGTGTAATGGCATCCACTGTGTGCAGAACAATAATATTTAATAAAGGTGAAAGTGGTAGTAGAAAGGCCTACTGCAGTAGTTTTCAAACTTTTTTTTTTCAGGATGCAGTTGAAAAAAATCATTTATGCTCATGACCCAACAATTGCATCTTTGAACAATGCATTCCCATCTTTTGGTGGCAGGAGCAGGGGGTACCGTGACTCAATGCCTGAGAGTCTGCAACTCAGTACTGATTCCTGACCCTAAGTTTGAAAACCACTGGCTTACTAGATAGCATATTGACCTGGGATTCATGAGGTTTTGGGATCTAATCACAGGACTGACATGGGGATAAGTCAGTTTGCTCATCTGTTCATCAGCTTTGTGATTGAAATAACGGCACAAACCTCCTTTGTAAAGTGTTTTGAGATCTACACATGAAATAAGCTATATAAGAACTAGATATAATTGTTCATTTTATTTATATCCCTCAAATACCTTGTAGCCCAGTTGTTGGTAATTCATTGTAGTGTGAAGTGGAGAAGGTCTTGCCAGTACTGAATGACAGCACTTGTAGTGTGAGGACATCAATGCAAAGAGTTATGCCTTAAGCAGCAACTAGAGAAGTCCCTGAACCAGGAAATTCCTATGTTTAATGAGTTGCTACCTACAATATCTTCTGGTACTTGCTGGTAACTGTGGGGGAGAAGGAAATATAGAACGATGTCTTATCACCCTTCCATTAAAATAAAAGATTAATATTTAAATTATAAGCAAATGTATATACACACACAATACAAAATGAACTCCAAATGTTTTAAAACTATATACACTATGTCCTGTTACCAATTCCATTTAAATAGTTCTGAGACATATTCTACACATCACATTTTGAGCCTGATCAGTCTTCCAGATCTTGTTCTCACTGATGCTCAGTTTGCATGTGGAGTTCTCTACATTTGGGGGTGGGGGGGGGAGGAGGCACTCAATTCTTGACAGAGGACTTTAGTGACCTTAACCACAAAAAGAAACCTTTCACAGTATTCTTGACAGAAAGTTGAAGAAATATGGATTAGATGAATGGACAATGAGATGGATGAAAAGCTGGCTAGATCATGGCTCAATGGGTAGTGAACAAAATTTCGATGTCTAGTTGGCAGCTGGTATTGAGTGGAGTAACCATGGGTCAATCCTGGGGCCAATTTGTTCAATATATTCATTAATGACCTGGAAGATGGGGTGGATTGCACCCTCAGCAAGTGTGCAGATGACAGCTGGGAGAATGGTAATTATGCTGGAGGGAAGGGTAAGATATAGAATGACCTAGATAAATTGGAGGATTGGACCAAAAGAAATCTGAGGAGGTTCAACAAAGACAAATACAACGTCTTGCACTTAGGACAGAAGAATCCCATGTAGTTCTACCGACAAACTGGCTAAGCAGCAGTTCTGTGGAAAATGATGTGGGGGTTACAGTGGACAAGAAGCTGTATGCGTCAACAGAATGCCCTTGTCAAGAAGGATAACAGCATATTGGGATGCAGTAGTAGGATCATTGCCAACAGATCAAGGGAAATGATTATTCCCCTCTATTGGGCAGTCTTGGATTGTTTCCACTGCTCTTGATGATTTGGATATTAATGCAAGATGTTCCCTTTTGTGGAAACTCTTTATTTGTTCCTCTTCTGCTGGATATTGTTGTAAGTTGAGGCTTGATGTTTTGCCACATCTTTCACTTCTTTTGAACCCTTTCCTCCAAGTAAGGCTCTTTGGCTATGTCTACACTGGCAGTTTAAGTCGTCTTAAGGAAGCTAAAGTTGACGTAAACAAAGCTGCGTTCACACTAGGCTTTCATTAAGTTGACTTAAGAAATTCTTTAATTCGACTTAATGAAAGCTTAAGTCAACTTAATAAAAAACACCAAGTAGGTCAACTTAAGCCTCGTTAGGTCAACCTAATCCTTCTTTAGGTCCACTTTGTTAAGTTGACTTAAGGGTGGTTGGGTCGACTTAACAAAGTGGACTAAGTCGACTTAAAGTTAAGTCGACTTAGTCCACTTTATTAAGTCGACTTAATAAGGTTGACTTTAAGTTGGCTTAAAGTCGATCTTATTAAGTCGACTTAACAAAGTCGACCTAACTTTTCCTAGTGTAGACATAGCCTTTGATCTGCTACTCTCTAGTAGTATACTGTTCTTATGTTGCCACTTTGGCTTATTTTTTCTATTCGTCATCTGTGAGAAGCAGAATATCAGCAGTAGCAGCACCCATGGCAAAAATTAGTGCATTTATTTGATATTCTCATGCTTTCTCTATTAAACCAGAAGCCATCTGGAATCACTGAAAACTCTGGATCCCAGAAGGCCAGCAGCCTGATTTGACAAAATCAAATTTCTTTAACAAAGTAATTTCCACCATGGACTCTATTGCTCTACTGTTGCTAAAATTGTGCCTCCTTCATGCTGCAACTTTCACAGGTCTCCCTAATTGTTTACTTATTCACTTTCTCACCCCTCTGGCAATCTGGAAGTTTCTCTTCTTTCATTTATTTCTTCTCTATAGAGAGGGATTCACTCACTTCTGACATCATGTAGTTTGAGGACTTAAACAGAAAGCCAAGACATAAGCAGCAATTAGAAAACTTTTTCACCAACAGATTCCAACACTTCAGTTCCCCTCTATAATACATCCTGGTTTTCCTTCATAATTGTAGAAGACCACTCTGTAGTAATGGCCAGAGTTTCATTCCCACATTAAAGTTTTGCGGAAGTTGCTAATCTTACATGGTAAATTCTGCTTCTCTCCCTCATGTGCGTAATCCTATAGACAAAAATGGGTCAGGTTATATAAGTCAAAACATGATTTGACCATATGTATTTAAACTTTAATCATCATTAAACTTTTTGTTGTGATTTAAGCCTTGCCTACACACCTTTTTTGGACTGATATAGCTGTTGGTTGTGGGTGGGTGTGGGTGATATTTTTGTTTTTACAGGCATTGTTAAGCTTAGGTCTGGAAAGGACCTCATGAGGTCATCTGGTCCTGATAAAAGCAAGACTACTCTCACTAAGTCATCCCAGGAAGGGTTTTGTCTAACTGAGCTTTAAACGTTTCCAAAGACGGAGATTCCACCACCTCCCTGAGTAACCCATTCCAGTACTTCACCATCCTCCTAGTGAGAAAGTTTTTCCTAATCTCCAAACTAGACCTTCCAGCCGCAACTTGAAACCATTTCTTCTTGTTCTGTTCTCTGTCACCACAGAGAACAGCCTAGCTCCCTCCTCTTTGGAGCACCCCTTCAAGTAGTTGAAGGTTGCTATCAAATCCCCTCTCAGTCTTCTCTTCTGCAATCTAAATAAGCCTATTTCCTTCAGTCTCTCCTTGTAAGTCATGTTTCTCAGTCCCCTAATAATTTTTATTGCCCTCTGCTAGACTCTTTCTAATTTTTCCACATCCCTTCTGTACTGGAGAGCCCCAAACTGCACACAATATTCCAGATGCAGCCTCACCAGTGCCGAATAGAGGAGAATAATAGCATCCCTTGATCTGCTGGCAACACTCCTACTGATGCAGCCCCATATACCCTGGGCCTTTTTGGTAACAAGGGCACACTGTTGGCACATATCCAGCTTCTTGTCCACCATAATCCCCAGGTACTTTCCTACAGAGCTGCTACTTAGCTGATCGGTCCTCATCCTGTAGCAGTACATGGTATTTTTCCGTCGTAAGTACAGGACTTTGCACTTGTCCTTGTTGAACCTAATTAGATTTCTCTTGGCCCAATGCTTCAATTTGTCTAGGTCTCCCTGAATCCTATTCCTATCCTCCAGCATGTCTACCATTCCCCCCAGCTTGGTGTCATCCGCAAAGTTACTGAGCGTGCTATCTATCCCATTATCCAGATCATTAATGAAGATGTTGAACAAAACCGGCCCCAGGACCGACCCCTGGGGCAACCGCTTATTACTGGTTGCCAACTAGACATTGAGCCATTAATTCCTACCTGCTGAATCCAATGATCTAGCTAGCTTTTTATCCAGCTTATGGTCCATTCATGCAACCCATACTTCCTTAACTTTCTCACAAGAATGCTGTGGAAAACCATATCAAAATCTTTGCTAAAGTCAAGGTGTATCATGTCGTCAGCTATTCCTGCATCCACAAAGCCAGTCATCTCATCATAGAAGGCAATCAGGTTGGTCAGTCATGATTTTCCCTTGGTGAATCCATGCTGACTGTTCCTGATCACCCTGTTTTCCTCCAAGTGTTTCAAAATGGATTATTTGAGGACCTGCTCTATGATTTTTCCAGGGACTGAGGTGAGGCTGATTGGTTTGTAGTTCCCCGGATCCTCCTTATTCCCTTTCTTAAAGATAAGTACTATATTTGCCTTTTTCCAATCATTCGGGACCTCCTATGTGGCTACAATCTTCCTA
The DNA here is from genome assembly GCA_007922175.1 of Pelusios castaneus. Lineage (NCBI taxonomy): Eukaryota > Metazoa > Chordata > Testudines > Pelomedusidae > Pelusios > Pelusios castaneus. The sequence goes on from ML685832.1 coordinate 4,357,122, forward strand.
TGCCGTCACAATTACACCAGTATAACTTATTCCCTTGACTATATAGTAATGCTGTTTCCACATTGGGAACAGTTGTACCTCTTCAACTCTACCAGTATAGTTAGCGGCACAATTTATGTATGTAGAGAAGGACTAGGACTCCAGTCCTGCAAACTCTTAAGTGTGTGCTTTCCTTTATGCCTTGTGAGTTATACAACTGAAGTTAAATAACTCAGTGAGAATAAAAATGGTTATTTCTGTCATTTTTTTTAAAGGCACTTTAACTCCATAAACTAGATTTTTAGCATACTCTCAGTCAATTTTTGCATCTAACACTTCAGAGGTTTCTTGTTAGAGGCATCCTTTAAAGGTTAGACTCACTCTCGCAAAAAAATGCTATAAACAAGGATATTTTAAAATGTGTACAACTAATAGACTTACCTGGAAATTCATTCTGTGAATTCAGTGAGAGCTATATGTTTTGGGAAGCTCCATTAAATTATTCATTCATATATGCATAAGGTTTAATGTCTGTTCTACTCAACCCTGAGGCTCTAGTTTCATCTCAGTCTGCAATATGGAGACACAATTATAGCATCTCCTTAGTATTACAGTTAAAAGTTTACTGAAAGCAAACCCCTCTACCATTGACACAACCATTGAAATAAAAATAAAATACCCCTATTCACTAATATAATGCATAATTAAAACATTTCTGTTAGAGAGGGAACATAGTTCCATGGATAAAACACTGGCCTGGACTAATAGACCTGGGTCTCTGAGATACTGGATGACCTTGGCCTAGCTATATCACTTCTCTGTGCCCATTTCCCCCATCTAACCACCCTTTGCCTTACCTATTTTGTCTGTAAGCTCTCTGGGGAAGTCTGTCTCCTACTTCAATTGTATAGCACCTCACACAACGGGACCCTGAGCTCTGTTGGCAACAACTGTAATGCAAATAATAAATGTTTTAGAAAAATAATTTACAACAGCTATATGTGGAGCCTAAATTTTCTGACAGTGTCCCATTAAAAAATTAAAAAAATATATTTTATTTATTCATAATTGTAACATGATTCTTTTAATTACATAAATAAAATAAGGGAATTGCTGCTTTTGCACCCTAACTGTGAATGCAAGGAGTGAAGGGTTATCTTAAAAATGCTTTGAAAATAAAATTTAAAAGTTACTATTTGATTATGGCCATAGAAGCTTTAAGATAGATAGATAGATAGATAGATAGATAGATAGATAGATAGATAGA
>ML685832.1:4358377-4377876 GCA_007922175.1 Pelusios castaneus
AGATAGATAGATAGATAGATAGATAGATAGATAGATAGATAGATAGATAGACTTCAAATCCATGGAAAAAACCAAAGAATAATATGCCATTGCTAACTTTATTTTAAATTTTCAAAGTTCATTTCAGAATAACTTTTTCTTTAACATTTTATTAATGAGAATATATATCACAATTCTTATTGCCTGGTGTACAATATCTTATAGACTCATAGACTTTAAAGTCATAAGGGACCAGTACGATCAACTAGTCTGACCTCCTGCCAAATGCAGGCCTCAAGATCTCACCCACCCATATCTTCTATGATGTATGTACCCAAGATAGCTTCAGCAGACTAGAAGAAAGATCATTTCAGGAAAAAGTAGCAACAGTCCTTTGGAAAGCCAGGTAGAATAGCAACAATAATACAAATAATCAGGTTTCTTTTTTTTTAATCCCATAATAGGTCTTTCGTAAACAGGTCTGTCTTGTGTTTTTTGTTTTTTTCTTTTGAGGGGTTGCTGCTAATATTAGGTAGATGTGAGTATGCTATGAGAGAGAAAGTCCATTTAAATCATTCGGGCTAATGATAGATGAACACGAATGAGTTCAGATAACTGTCCCAAAGTGTGTTTGTTTATATAATTATTTTTAATCTCATCCCTTAGAAAAACAGCTAATTCTCTAATTGAGAAAGGCATGTATAAGTAGCTCCCTGTTCCTTCTCTGGCCATGATTTGCCTACTTGACATGATCACTCTTTTGCTTTTCCTAGTTCCCCTTTTGGTCCTCAGTCTGGGAACAGGGGAGAGCAAGTTACCATTAGAGAGTAGACTGGCCCTGAGAAAATCTAGCCACAAAACAGCAGCAGTGGAATGAAAGGCTTGGTCATCAGGGGTGTAAAGCCAGACATTTCATCTGCTTATTGTGATTTTCTCCAACGGTATCCCAGCATGGTCCACTGGACAGAAAGAATGATCCTGTCTGGCTACCACTGTGATGATTTTTTCAGCTACTTTCTGACTCTGAGCAAGTTGTCTCAGAACATGGAATACCATCTCTTCTTATATACATCATGACAGCTAAGATTAGCTAATATACTCATGTTTATAATCAGTAGATTTTAATGCTTGGAGCTAGAGACTGGGACTTTCAGTGCTGTGCTATTAGATATGGAATTTCTTCCCTACCTAGGTCCAACATTGCTTGAGCTCTTTGACCTTCAGAGTTCAATTTAAAGTATTTTTACAGAGGCTTGTGCGTTTAAAGTTGACTGGGTGTTAAGTTAGTTTACTTATAGTTTAACACTGATATTACAGACTGTTTAGACTTAGTATTCAAGGACAAATGTGAAGATCACATTTGAGAAAATCAATCAATGAATCTGGTTATGGCTGTCTGTTACCACTGCATTTGTTGAGACATCTAGTCATGTGTTTTCTACAGAGGAGAAGAGGAGATTTTGTGCTAATGACGTGAGGTAAAATTACTGGCAAGCTTGTAACATAGTTGGCTATTGTCTATTTTCACATGGGTTACAATGTTCTAGTGAATTTTACAAAGATTTTGGGTTAAATCTCCAGAAGGCAAAGAAAACTGTGGAGAAAATAAATGTTCAAAACTGTACTTTATCTTTGAGTATGCAGTTTTGGCAACTGAACATGAAATGCAGTAAATGAACATGTGAAAGGGCAACTGGACATAAAAGTAGCCTCTTATGCATGGATTCACTTAGTTTGCACTTAAATCTCTATCCTTTTTTTTTTAAGTTTGGGCCTGCTCTTTCTCATTTAAAATATTAGGAATGTGCCTATTTGTATTTTTGGTCCCTTCTTTTATCTTCATGTGCCACTGATCTTGCTGTGACTATTTTGGGAATGCATCTAATGTTAGGAAATTTAGCTTGTGATGCAAAATGTTTAATTTTATAGTTAGAAGATCTGAATAACATGTAGTCTGGTCCCTGGATTGAATTCATATTTCATTTCCTATCTTCTTATATCCAGGCTTAATCAAAAGAAAACTTATGCTGAATACCAATGAGTCAAAATAGGACATTTTAAATGTTGTTTTGATATTACTTCTAGCACATCATTCTATTTCAGAAGAAAAAAATGGTTATAATTCTCACCTCTCTAAATCCTACTAATAAGGAAGGTCCCCATGCACTGTACTTATCCAAAGTCAACAAACATGTGTCTACTATATATTTTTAATCTCATGTTGATATTGACTCATTTCATTAATAGTCTTTTCTGTTTCTGCATAATCTGTGTGGGTGAGATCCTTGAGGAAATGACATCACAGCTCAATATGATTCATTCCAAGGCTGCAGTTTCCTTGGACAAGCACTGAAAAAACAGATTTGACAAAATTGTCCAGAGCTGAAATCTGAAGTGGAAAGGTGATTTGTTTTAATCTAGAATAACAGAAATTGTTACACAAACTCTAAGGTAATATGCAGTCTTTCTATGGCTTACCCGTGATAAAATTTAGAGTCAGGAAGAAATTACATGGAAATTACAAGGATTACATGGGAGTAAGGGAATTCAACCTCTCTCCTTGCCTGGGTTGTTTTAACAAGATATCAGTTTTTGATGTTGATTTGTAACGGTAGTTGATAAAACTGGCCAGAAAAAGTCAGATGATTTTTTTTATTATTATTATTATTTTATTTTATTTTTTTGGTGGAATTTGTCAACTGGAACACTTTGCAGAAAGGGTTCTATTTTGATAAGGATAGAGGGCAGCCTTCCAAAGTTTCCTACTGGCTCTTAGCTCCTCAGCAGTCTGTCAAAGAGACTGTTTCAAAGTCAGGCACCTCAGGGTGTCTAACATAAGACTTCTAGTCACTTTACTATTCTACTGGAATGTCTTCAGGCCTGAAAAGTTGGATCAGGCTTGTTCCTTTGTGTTGCTCCAGTCAGCTGACATAATTTAAAGTTGTTCATTTACTCTAGGGCCAATGCAATTGGCCCTCAATTATTGATTGTTGATATTTTTAAAAAGTTTTTTGCTAAAATGGTTCAGCTATTTAGGACATATAGAATATGGGAAAAAATTCATCCATTTTAAAAATAAACTTACAAATTTCATTGAGAAGCTGTAGACCCTCAGTACTTCAGACCAAACTCTTGAAAATTGTCAAGGAGGCGCCTCGTGCTAGGAGCAGGTATGTGCTTTTTCCTGTCCCTGTGGGAAATTTTCACAAAACTTTTCCAAGTTACAAGCCTTAGGAAAAAAAAAAAACTTAAATCACTCAAGTTCAGTAGAGATTTTAAAACTGGACAGCTTAATTTTCTGAAAATTCTATCTGCAATGAGCATGCTCCAGCTAGGGTTGCAGAGACTGTGAAGGTCTTTTCCTGCATTTGCTTCCCATGGCTCCAAATAGGTGTGAAACTCACTGCAAATTGGGTCTAATCCTGCTGGTCCATAGAAGAAAACAGCTTACTGCTGCTACCAGTTTCTCTTAGATCAAATAATAGAACTCTGTTGCATGGATCTACAAGTACAGATGACCCAAACTCCTGGTGAGTAGGATACCATATGGTAGAATTTCCACCCCCCCCCCCCATTTTTTTTTTTAAACATTAGGGAATTACATTTAAAAAAGCTATATGAAAATAACATTAAGGTTGCAATGTCAGGAACCAAGAAGTTAGAAAAAGCCAAAATTAAAGATGATCCATACAACCTTAATTCATGTCTGAATGCATATGTATTATTATAGTCTTTAATTACAAGATCACATGCTGTATTTTTTTCCACAAGGTCCCCTTTTCTGAGTGAACAAAGTAGATGATGCTCAGTGAGCAACTATTCCATATTTTCTTTTATCCTCAATATGTGGCTCAAGGCCTTATTTACTGCATACTGCTTTGAAGATGGAATTAATTAATCTTCACAATACCTCTATGATGTGAAGGGCTGGTATTATCCCTATTTTACAGATGGGGAGTTGAGGCACAGAGAGATTTTTAAAAAATCCACTAATTTTGGATGCCCCATTTGAAAAAAACTAGGACCTGATTATTTAGGATGCTTAGAATTATAGGGCCCTTTATGTTTTCAGAGCACATCTCCTGATGACTTCAGTTGCAGCTTGGAGCACTCAGCACTTCTACAGATCAGGCCTCATGGTCTCACACTGGGAACACAGAAAATAACCACCTGTTAAAAGCTTGATTTATGTGACTTGTGCAGAATCATATAAGAATCATATTTGTATCAGTCTGGGACAGAATTCAGTTCTTCAGGGTGACATTCAACTGCCTCTACCATGAAACCTGTATTCCCCTGCCTTATTCACTATACAGCTCCAAACTTCTGCAACAAAAGAAACAGAAGTCCTACATACAACAGCATCTTTCACTACACAACTTTAATTCATCCTAAGAGAAAGTTCATCCTGTGCAATAAATGAAGCAGGGGTACTCCAGAAAAATTTATTCATGGAATTAAATGCTGGATTCCATTCCAGAGTATAGAGAATAATGTGCCTTTTATGGGCACAGATCCTTCTGCCTTCCCACCAAGTTTGACCCTTTTTGCTGCTTCCTTTTCCACCCCTACCTGCTCATCTCAATCCCTCATCTCTTCTTTCAGAGTCTCATTACAATCCCAATCTCTGTGCCCAGTCAGTCCCAGTTTCACTAACTCAGCTCCTTTCCCCCATTCTTTCTCTCCAGCCATCACCTTCCGTTCTTTTATCTCCCCCCATTCCTTACCCTTGACTCTCCATCTCACTTTCTGGATTCTTCAATCAATATTCCCCACCACCACCACCATCTCTGCAGCATCTTGTCTCAAGTTCTTTGTCTATCCAGTACCAATTTTCTGTCTTCACTTAGGCTTCTTGTCAAGTTTCTCTCTGCCCCATCGCAATGGTTCCTACTTCTAGTTGCCATGTCTCAACAGTTCCAGTCTTTCCACAGCTCCTTGCCTAATCACAATCACCGATCTCTATTTCCTTGACCAACTCCCACCCGTAAACTTTTTGCCCAATCAGTCCCTAACTCTTCATCTCACTTTTCAGTTCTCACTTCCCCACCTTCCAGTCACAGTCTCACCAAGCTAGAATTATCCCAATCTTCTCCCTTCCCTCCTGTCCATTTGGTCTGTCTCTTGTTCTGTCTATATTCATGTCAGGGAGCTTCTTTCTCCACATTGTCTGAGCCCCAACAGAGAGTATGGTCACACAACACAGGTAAATCAGTGTCTATATTGGGGAGAATGACTTCTTGTCCATGTGTCAGATCATGCTATAAAGCAGTGGTTCTCAACCTTTTTCCATTGGTGAAACTTTAAAAAAAATTGAATGGAGGTGCAGACTCTTTTGGAAATTTTGAATGGAGATGCAGTCCGCTTTGGAAATCTACTGTCTGTATACATAGTTGAATTTTGCTCAGTCAGTTTTCAGTCTAAGTCTTTCACAGAGTCCTTAGACATAGTCTTCAAATGACCACAAGTTGAGAACCATTGCTATAGTGGATGAGAAGTCCCACACTGGTATCAGGGGGAGGACTAGTTTGCAGATAACAGGTGGAGGACTAGTTTCTCATGTTCCAGTTACTGGCCCAAGAAATGTGCTTCTGGAGAAATGTGAACATACATGTCAAGTGAGTGCTTTAATGGGGACTGGTGTATCTGCAAGCAAGTTTCATACTTGAAGTTTGGCTTGTAAAACATAAAGTTCTGTATGCTTGGAAACAGTCTTGTGCATTCCAAGGTGAAACACTTTATCTCCTAAATACTACTTCATGCGTTTGTACTGGACTTGCATGTCATCTATAAACTGTTTGCTGTGGAAGGCTAGTTTGCAGTTCTATCTTAAGAAGAGTAGATGCTATTGGGATATGCACTGTGAAGCAAAGGTTAAGCAATTGGGGGGAAAAAGTCTTCATTTTAAAAAAAGTAGGAGACAGGTGTTTCCCCTAACTCATTGGCCATAACCTGTCAAATTGCAACCTTAGTTAAATCACTTTAGCAAGCTCTTTTCAAAGAGGTAGTAACCATATGGTATATCATTTCCATAAAATTGCCATTATTTAATTTATACTTCTTATGTTTTATACAAACATAGGTTTTAACAAAGTACATTTCAAGGGACTTTGTGAAGCTGATAATATGAAAGAGCTTAGAATGTCTTAAAATAAGTTTTTGGATGTTGTGTGCACCAGCTTTCCTTCTGTTCTTTCGTAAATGCAATTCTGAAGGTTCAGAATTTTCCTGTATTCCAAGGAGGAGATACCACACAAATGTCTTTAAAACAGTATCACTACCCAGAATATAGTTTTCAAAATAAAAAAAAAAGATAAAATGTGTGAGAGGCAGGAAAAGAGAAGGCCCAGGGGTGTGCTTACAATTCCTTGAGGTTTTATTGCAGGTAAATGTCTGAGTTAGACAGAAAAAAAATATTTCTTTGTTGCCATTTAATATATTTTAAAGACACACAAGATCAGGAGATTAGCTAATCCTGTAAATCACAGGCCATAGATTTTAACCACTTACTCCTGAATTAAGCCCAGTAAAATTGTTTGACTAAAGCATATCTTCCAGAAACTCATCTGTTTTTTTCTTTTCTGTCTTTTAGTGTTTTCAGATCCATCGTTCCCTATAATAGTTTGTTCCAAAAGTTACTATTAATAATCAAACAAACAAGGAATCCTGAGGCACTTTTGAACTAGACTACCATGGCTACCTCTCTAGTATTAATAGTTACTGTTCAATATTGTTCAATTGTTACTGTTCAATACTATTCAACAGTATTCAATACTGTTCTTTATTAAAAATGTGGCCTTATTTCCATTTTAATTTGTCCGGCTTTAATTTCCACTGATTGTTTTTTGTAATGTCTTTCTTCACTATACTAAATACCCCTTTCGGACAATAGCATTTTCTCCCCATGGACATACTTATACATATTATCAAGTCACCTCTTGAGGTTTTTTATAATCTTAGTCCATTCAGACTCCTGAAGTCTCTCATTGTAAAGCATTTTTTTCAAGACTTTGGTTAATTTTTGTGGTTCTTCTCTGTACCCTCTCCAATTTCTCAGACATTTCTTAGAGAAACCTTAATTTAGTACAGGATAGCACCTTATGAATAACTTCAACACTTACTGCAACAGATTATTTGGTGGGTTGTCATTTTCCCCTAATTAGAGATGCTTCACAATCTTGATAAGAGAATAGAGTGAGCATGTGCGTGCATACACAAAGCAAGACAGTGCTTGTGGCATCTGAGTATTCTTCAAGTGTCAATTGTCTCTCAATTAGAAAAATAAAATTAGTTCTGTTGAAGTAATAGTAGCATACCAGATCATCTTATTATAATGATAATGCCAAGGTGGGCACACATCACTCTCTATGACAAATGAGGAAAAAACTGTTGGAGTAGTCTAAATGAGAGACCATAAGGGCAGAGAATTGCTTTTGGCAATGGGAATAGAGAAGGATGGAAGAAAAAACCTGTATTATTGTGGCAATTTCTTGAAAATCTGTCCTTTTTTACTGGTTACTATAGCTTAATTATTTTTTAGAAGTGTGACTGTTAAAGTGCAGTGCAATTTTGTATGTACTCAACTTGTTGTCGTGTCATGTGCAAGTAGGTAACCCTGGCTTCTATGTGTGCCTCAGGCACTGAATATTAGCATATTTGCAATTAATATGTTGATCATTTTAACCAATCAGATCATAGATAACAACCAACCCATTTTATCCAACCTATCATAAAACAGAACTAGAAAGGTCAGATCATCAGATTGTCTATATAGCCCAACATCTATGGGTTTGTACAGCAAAGCCTCTAAGTGCAAAACAACTTCTAACAGTTTAATTAAAAAAGACAAAATAAATATTCTTCATAAAATATTAAGAAATTCTCCCATCTTTATCTTTTCCTGTTAGTGTCATTGCATTTGCAATTGTGAAGCTGTCTCAGTTGTTATTGTCTTGATTGAATTGCTCATCTGACAATTTTGCTAAAGGGAGAGGATCTGTTATATTGGTCTACTTACAAATGAACCCCAAAATAACATCTTTAATATTTTAGAGTATTTCCATATTTGTTGCTTAAGAAGACACTGTCACATCTTTCCCTTGCTATCATCTTTACATATGGATCAGAACCTTGTAATGAAATGATCTGGCAAAGTCCAGATTCCAATTCCCAGATCAGAACTTCTCTATATATTGGCTAAAAGCAGATCCCAAATTGGTAAGTGTTTTTCTAGTTCAGAGCAGGCAAAATGAACTTCAGTAATCCAACACCCTTAAATCTAAATCTTAGCCCCAAATGAGTTCTTGAACCCTAAGTTAAAACTTGAGCTGAATTTTAGCACCTCTTCTTCATTCCATCTCTACTCATTTAGACTGCTTCTCTGACAACCTGCTTATATGAAAAGTAAATATATTATTGTTTACCATTGGTTAAGCAACAATGCGTTAAAAGTTTTGGGTGCATATATTGACATAAATGTGATTTAATTTAGTTTGACATCCAAGTAAATCAAGTCAAATAGTAAAAGTCAAATTCTTTAAAAAGCCTGTAATCCGACATCTGGGCAGTAGGCCTATGTCTACACTTGAAAATTTAGGTTGACTTTAACTAAGTTGACTTAGTGAGTCTACACCTAAATTTTAAGTCGACTTTGGGGGGAACTTAAAAGTCGACCTAGAGCATCCACACTGGATGCTTAGGTCAACTTCTAGGGGCTAGCGGGACCTAGGGCAGGTCCACAGAGGTGGGGGAAAAATCCTTGCCCAGTGCCAGGGGGCTCAGCCTTTGCCCCATTGTACATAGGTACATGGGGCAAAGGGGGTCAGGGACCCTGGCAGGGCATAGGGGCAGGGTGGGCAGGGCTCTTCCCTGCCCTGTGGGGGGGCATGTCAGGCTCCCCTTGTGCCCCTCCCCGCAGGGAGGGCATTGGTGCAGTCCTGGGGTAGCCCTAAGTCAACTTAGGGCTACCCCACATCTACACTGGCTTAAATCGACTCTAGGGAGTCAACCTAAGCCCTAAGTCGAATTAAAACTCCGTGTAATAAAGTCAAATTAATTTTCATTAAGTCGACTTTATTTTCCTTAAGTCAACTTAAGTAAGTTGCTTAAGTCAAGTTAAGGAAACTGTAGTATAGATGCGGGGTAAATTAAGTCGACTTAAGCAAGTTTAAGTTGACTTAATTTCCAAGTGTAGACGCAGCCTAGGTTAGTTATAGCTAATGGGCCTTGGTTGTCCACTAAAATTTTGTGGTTTGCCTTTTAAAAATATAATATTGTTTTTCATCAAATATAATTTTTCTCTTGATTGTGTCACAAAAATGCTTAGAGGTAAGTTTTTTTGGCAGAATTCTAAAACTTGAAATATATTTTAAATGTCATGCTGGGTTTTTTTGTTTTTGTTTTTTGTTTGTTTTTAAATATAGCTCCTATAAAATATAGCTTGCCAATTAAAATGCATATGTTTCACATGGATTTTCAAAATCACTCAATACTTCTCCAACTGCTTTCACTGCAATCAATGGCAATGTTTCCATTGCCTTCAGCAGGAGCAGTGATGCCACTCTCACAATTTTATACTGAGTCTCTCAATAGTTAGTGTATTTCTTAAATCCACAGCTCCTGGACTCATGCAACCCTATTTTCAGATTTTTTTGGTTTTTTTGGTCCCCCCTCCACACCCCAAATATAAGTTTCTAGCTCTCTTGGCTCTATAGAAAAGCTGGAAAACTTGAAATCTAAAGGCTCAAAAGACATATGATGGTTGTCCAACTTCTTGACAGATGAAAGGTGACATGACAAAGTTGGTTTGTCAGTGGTGCTTACCAATGGTATAGAAAAAGACCCTGATGCACAAGTGGCATACCTTCCCACAGTGGCTACAGGGCCACTCGTCATATGAAAGTTGAAACATACTCTGCTTCTGATCTGTCAGCTGGGCTTTCTGATGGGTCTCCATAATGTACTAATCTTAATCAGATTTCTCCAAACTGAATGATTGTGGGCAAGATTTTCCTAGTTGTCGGTGTGAATGCTGAATTTCTTGAGGCCTTGAATGACCTTGTTACTGTATTGGAGCTTTGGCCTTTCTCTGTGTCACAGGTGGTTCTTAAATAGGCCCTGCCTTCAGCAGATGATCTTAAGGTATGCACTCCACCTGATCCTACCAACAAACTCTGTGAATGTCCAGCATAGTCTATATAGCATAGGACAGTTCTCTGAAGGATGTTGTTATTGGTGGTCCTTAATCCCAACTAACTCCAAGGATTTCTAAAACAGTGGAAAAAGAAACTGTTCTTATTCCTGCTTGAAGTATGTCATCCAGCTTTCACAACCACAAAGGAGGATGCTAAGGATACCAGACTGATAAACAGACACCTTTGTGTTCAGGGTTAGGAACTTCTTCCAAGCGTGTTCCAAGTTTGGCAAAGGTAACAGAAGCTTTGCCAATTCCAGCATCAAGTTTCCTATCAAAGTTAAGTGAGCTGGTAAGAATTGAGCTGAGATAGCCGAACACGTTGTCCAGACCATCATTATTGACATAGGCTATGTCTATACTTGCTAAAATTAGTTCGAATTAGTTAGTTCGAATTAACTAATTCGAACTAATTTTAGTTAGTTTGAATTAGCTTAATTTGAACTAGGAAAACTTAGTTCGAACTAAGCAAGTGCCATGAATGGCACTTGCTTAGTTCAAATTAGTGATCCCCATTCATTTCAATGGGCAGTTAATTCAAACTAAGAAATTAGTTTGAATTAACATGGCCACATTGGTTAATTCGAACTAGTTAGTTCGAATTAACCCTTTAGTTCGAATACCCTATTCGAACTTGTTAAGGAAGCCCTTAATTTGAACTAAGTAAAGCCTAGTGTAGTCATGGCTTTAGATAGTTCGAATTAAGCCTCAATTCGAACTAACTTGCCAGTGTAGACATAGCCATAGATTTTAGGTAGACTACTGATACCTTGTAACATGACAACTTTTTTCTCGTTATTGATTACTGTGCCATACTTCGTGCATGCATCAGAAAACTTGTTCATCATGATCTCAAGTACATTAGGTGAATTAGAGATGAATGTAACATCATCTATGAAAAGCAGATCCCAAATAGTAAGCTAGGTGACATGCCTTGTGCTCTGAAATGATCTGATCCGAGACAAGCTGTCATCCATCCTAGATTCAATTAGTACTCCAGATTGATCATTTGAAATGGTATACTTAGAAGAAGAGAGAAGAGGATGCCAAAGCCAGTGGGCACTAAGACACAGCTTTGCTTTATACCAGTATCAGTACTAAACTTAGATGATGTTTCATTTTCATGCTGGATGGTTTCCTTAGGGAACTCTTTGAATAGGAAAGCCCCTTTTGTGGACAGTCAATTTTCAATAGGAGACAAAAGACAGGAGACAACTAAAATGATAGAAAGTGTATAATATGTTTAAAATCTCATAGTTTGGGGCGTTTGACTCATGATTTTTAATGATTGGGTTAGACAATATTGTCAACCAATGCTGAGTATTTTTAAAACTCTCTTATTGTTTAATGTTGACTTCACTGATCTAAAATACACAAGTTTTCAAGAGCTGTGCTTTGTTGGATAACAATAATTATGTAATTGATTTAAATGAATTTGCTTCCTAGACCTTACAATAAATATCTCATTTTTTTAAATACTAACCACTATAAAATGTTTGAAAGTAAAATCAGAATAAAACTTTTGAAATTAAACATCTGTATACATGAATGAATGGGTAGCAAACATGTGGTTTTTTTATTGCTTTAATTCATGTCTTACTATGCTTTTTTCTGTCCCATAAAACCCTTTCATATACTCGTTGTCATTCTCTACTTGGTGCATCATGCCTATTATTAAATTTTAAATTCTTCGGGGCAAGGACTATGTCTCCCACTATGTGCTATGACTAAAGGTGGGTGATTGTTTCCCAAAACACTTTTTCGGTGAAAAATTAAGATCCAGTTCTACAAAAGCATTTCACATATTTGTATGTAGCACAGCCAGTTGTTTCAATCAAAAAACTAACCAACCCCATAACAAAAACCCCATGACAAAACAAACTCCCCCAAATCTAGAAAAAGTCTAACATTTTGTTTCAACTTTTTAAAAGTGCTCTGAATTTCATTTTCTAGTCAAAATGGCATTACATTTTGCAATAGTTCATTTCTAATTTTCAAAAATGACCAAAATTGAAACAAAATATTTTGTTTTCAGTTGACAAAAATGTTTTGTTCAAGATTAAATGAATTTTTTATTTGACATTTTGGTTTGCAGAAAACACTGACAAAATTTTGGTTTTGGCTTGATATGATTTTTTTTTTCTTTTTCAAAATGTCCTGCAAACTAAAAACTTTTATTCTCACAGATATCGCTGTGACATGCATAGCATGCCTTGTGATGCTATAAAATATATGCTACTAATAAGAATATTGGAAACTGCTTTGACTGAACGGTGAAAACTTAAACTGCCCAAACTGATATTTTCAGTCAGAATAACCTTTATTTTAGTGAACAGAGAATCACAGCAGGAAAAAAAAAATAGTTTCCTTGGTATGTGTTCACTGCACTTTTTGGCAGCAGTAGGAGTTATGCAAGGCATATAAAATACCTTCTGACAGTTTACTAAGTACTCCCTACAGACTACTCTGAGCTGACCAGAAATGCCTTCTGGTCCAGTGGTTCTCAACCTTTTGCAAGTCGAGACACACTTGGCAGCGTATTGTAACCCTACAGGACACACCAGCCCATTTCCCCCAGGCCAAATTCAGTCACCTCCCCAGCTCTCCATGACACATTTACCACTGTGTGGTGACACAGTAATGTGTCCTGATACAATGGTTGAGAACCACTGTTCTGGTTGGCTTACTGATACTCCAGTTCCAGGGCTGGAGTTGTTAGGGCAAATTCTGTATCTATTTAGCATGTCTACAGAGTGTTGCTTTCAGCACTGGCTACCTAGCTCCTCTGGGACTGTAGGCTAAAACTTAAGTAAGTACCACCCAAATGGTACTGGCTACTTTTCAGTGAGAACACAGGCTATGAAGAGATGACTTTCTTGGTAAAGCCTGAGCTAAACTCAACACAAAATATCTGTCTATTAGAAGTGGTCAAAACTAGTTATTTCCACATCATATCTTATCAGTCATATTTTATTAAAAATAGTTTTTGTAGTTTGAAAAAGTAAATAAGATAATGTAATTATATATATGGCTGATATAGTGGTAGTTCCAAAGAGGTCAAGCTGTATATTATAACATATAAAATAAAATATATTAAATTTCAAAGCTATGTTTCCAAATGAATTATTTTTTGGAAACTAATTTTTTTCTAATTCATTTTTTTAAATATCAACTTTTTCAAAAATATACTTGACACAATTTCATAAATTGTTTTGGTTTTGACTAAACTGCATTTTCTGATGGAAAATTGTTTAGTCAATAATGTTCTGCCCCACTCTATTGTCTAGCTCTTTAAGCAGCAGAGAACATAGAGATTTAGTAATATAATACACATGAAAGAAAGGCATAACAGTTCTCTAGCTAAATGCAGCACATTTAAGTTAGCATAAACTGGGTGAGAAATGTAATTATAATTTGGCAGGGTGGAGAAAAGCTTTCAGAAAATTTATCATTCTGATCCTGAGCTGTGAGAGGTGACCACAAGATAGAGGATAGAGAGACTTCAGGACACCCCTTAAGTGAGGAAGGTTGAACTTCAAACAGGAAGGCAGACTCTGAGATCAAGATGTCTAACTAGACATGGAAAAAAAGAGTCTGGCATCAGGTGTGATGTTAGGGAACAAAAAGCAGTGGGGTACAAATGGACTTTTTGCAAAGGGAGACTGGAGATGGGGGAAAAAAGGATGTTTGATCTGAAGGGAGAGGTGAAAAGGAAAGAAGATGAGGAACTTTCTCTAGAAGGGAAAAACAAAAAGATGGATGCAGTATTATATGCAAGAGCAAGTCAGAAGGGAATACAAGGCAATATTTTATTCATGATTGTTGGTAATAACAATAAAACAAAAGGATATATTAGTAATAGAACAAACCTTTAAAATAAACATGTACAGAAAAATCCTAGATGAAATATAGTAGGTGAGAGTTTTTATTTCATTGCTTTTAAGAAAGTAAGGAGGGAGGCCTGGATATTGCACAATCTCATGACCAAAGCTTTGGTTTTATTACTACATATAGCATGGTCCATCTATGCTACAAGTATTAACTCTGTTGTAAAATGACCAGTAGATAACTGTGGTAAAACTGGATTCCCTGAGTTGGCTGAATGAGTGGACAGATTCTTAGATTTAAACATACCATGTTGCATTAATTTATATTAAAAATTGAAAGGGGCCTCTGGAGAATAACTTCTTCAGCCTTTCTGTCTCCCTTTCTAGGTGGAATATGTCTATCCAAGCTTAGATATTAGACAGACTCCACTGGAGACGGGCCTGCAAGCCCTGTAGGAGAAATATCCTTACTGGTCATTATCTGCAGCTGGAGGCTGGCAATAGCCTAAAAAATCATGTCAGAAAATAGGACTTTCAGAAGGAAGACGCTGAGTCTCTGGAGTGGTGGAGTGGCCCGCCTCCCCTCCAGCATTGGTGGGCGGTTCTCCACCTAGGCCAGTTGGCTCTGGGCCCTGCTCCCTCCACGGGACAGCACTGCCAAACCTAACTTCATATTCCCCAAATGAGAATTAGGTAAATTCAGTTCACCTGAGTTTACCCTCAACTACACTACTGCATCTTTGTGACTATTCCAAAGGAGCAATAGAAATACACTCTTACATTGTCATTGTTTAGTAGAACATAAACAATATAATGCTGGTGATCAGTCTAAAGATGCAAATAGTAATGAGTAATAACAGTTGCAGTTAGGTTTTGCATTGTGAAAAGTCTTCTTGAGGCTAAGTGTTCTTAAAACCAGACAACACTGGTGATTATTTGAATAGAGCAGGCTGCTTGCTCAGACTGATTATAAGTCTGAAATTCTGAATTCCATTATATGTTCTGAATTTTGAAGTCAAACTATCTAATCGATCTTCATAAGACAGACTTAAAATAAAGCAATTTACACAGACTACTAACTTTAAAACCAACACATACAAATTAAAATGAAAACAGGTCAAATAAACAAGTAAACATCATTAATCTTTAATATTCTTTTGTTGTGAGCGAAGAACTTTCACAGACACCAGAAGCACAAGAAATATTAAATCCAGTAGATGGCACTCTTATACTGCGCATTGTCTGGGCTAAGTTTTTGTTATCACTATCTGTATCTGTATACTCATCTCCCTATTTGTTCAATATTTATCTACGCATAGCAAAAATGGGATAAAATGTAAAATCCAGTCAGTCTGATGAGCAGTTACATGGAGAAATAACTTATAAGGGTTGTATCACTGAGAGAGGTGGATCGTTTTCTTTAATCTTATATTCAAAGATTACACCTAGTGCTCAATCTGTATTATGTTTTTAAAATAAAATTGAATATAATGGGTAAATTGTTAGATAACATAGATATACGTTTTCCTCTGTCAGAGGTGTTCTCTGTTGCACAAGAGAAATTAATTGTTTTAATTATATAGGTGAAAGGAAAGCCCTGCTTTATATAATAGATTTTCAAATATTGATTTCTGGGAATATATAAATAATTTGATTTTCAAAACAGTAGGAGAGGTGAGTGAGGATTTAAAAAAAAATACATATCTATTTGAAGTCAAATCTCCATTGTTCAAAATGTAACAAGGCAGTGAAAAGAATAGATATTCTTGTAGATTTTTTACCACAATTTTGGCAATTTTGTGATCACAATTTATATGAAAGGCTGTAGCATGAAATGCTGTATATTTCTGACCTATTAATAAAGTTCACAATCAGTAGCCTACAGACAATGTGAAGCTTTTCGAAGATAATTAGAGTGCTAACTGATTGTGGGCAAAGTGAGTCCTACAGACTGCTACTGATATGAGAGACAGCTCTAGCACATCTCTTCCATCACCCTGTGATGTTTGTAATCCAAGAGCAGAGAAATATAATGACCACTATCAGTATACAGCAATAGGTCCAGAGGAAAGAGGAAAGATGGTTCCCACAATGAAACAAATGAGAATCCTGAATCTGACGACCTACAAATATCAGCACCCAAACTTTATTTGTTCTCACTAGGAACTTTTATCCTAAAATGATTTTTTTCTTTAAGATTAAAAAACAACTTCTGAAAGCTTAGCACTGTATCTCTTTATATCATTATTTTGAGTGATATTATAATTACAGTGGATCATATCACAGGTTTTCAATGTCTGTGTACCTATCAAGTATCCATCTGGAGTTTCCCAGCTCCTGAAATGCCTCACTGAGCCTCTAGACGGTTCTATACTATACAGTAAAAGCCACCAGAACCCTCTGGCACTGAGCATGTTTGGGGTCAGGGGTTGGGACAAAATGGACTAGAAACTGTTGTTAAGGGCAATGGGAAGGCTTCTTCACTGGGTATTTTAGATAAGCAGTTTTCTGGGTCAATGATGTGCCAAGACTGCTCAGCCTCTCAGTGGGAAGATCCAGCCTGACAAAAGACTAGTTTTGGCTTCAGTTTTGACTAGGGAGCTGAGAGAGACACAGAACAGCTCAGGGAATCTCTGATTAACTCCCTCTCTTCTCTTCACAACAGAAGTTTTTGAACTGCTATTGGAAAGTTGCATGGTCCAACCTGGTAGAGAACAACATGCAGAATGTCAGAGATCCTGCCTGGCACTGACTGCTTAGAGGCTGTTGAGATCTTCACAGGACTACAGATGAGGGAGCCAGGAGAGTATGCTGCCGAACTTGGGGATGAAGATGTAAGGAGACCTTTTTGTCTGCCAATGTTCACAGTCCTGTAACTTGTCTCAGTGCTCTACCCCATGCTATCTGCCCTGGAAAGTGCCAAAGACGTATTTTGGGATTGGGAAGAGTTATGAATGTTGGGAGATAGGAAATCTGTTTTTGTTAATGTTTGGCACTCATTAGTTATAGACTTTAAGGACAGAAGGGACTGTTAAGATCATCCAGTCTGATCTTCTTCGCAAAGCAGGCCACAGAACCTCACCCAGCCATTCCTGTAACAGCCCTCTAATCTATGTTAGCCATAACTCTTTCCTTCCCCACATCCCATTTAACTCCTCACCTTAAAGACTGCATTTGTTATTTTTGGGAAAATCATTTAGTTGCTGGAGTTATGTTGATATATTTCATTTCCTTGTCTATTGGTTGTTGATACTTCTTGTCCATTAGCGATATTCATTTTTCTCAAGGACAGCTTTCCTTGTGCCTTGAACACAATGAGGACACCTTGTGGGGAGAAATCAGAAAAGAAATCAGGGTCCAAATGAGGAAAGGGGAGAAGCAATTTAAGTAGCAATTCCAGGAAGACGCTTGAGCCACACCTCAGAGGAATGGCTACACCAGCAAGCAGTAATATCTCTTTGTCATTTCCAGCAACAGTAGATACATATTCACCCTTCCATCATTAGTAGCTAAAGATAACACACATATAAGAAGCTAGTCAGTGGTAAGGAATCTAAAACTATATAACATGGTTGTCCAATGTGCGGCCTGTGAGGGCCTGTGTCCAAGGGGCCTGCTGTAACCCTCCGTCTATCCCAGCGATTCCCTCCACCCCCTACCGGCACACACATAGATCTCTGTATGCATGCTGCAGCTTCTCTGCCATGCGGCTCCTTGCCTCCCTGGATCACAGGTCAACTGTGCAAGAGTTCCCCTGCTGGTTTCTGGAGACACACTTAAACTCCTCCAGAACAGCAACAGCAGAAGGCAGCGTCACTGACTGAGCTGCCTGCTGAGGCAAAGAGACAGCCCTTCCCTTTCAACCTCCAGCTGACTGAGCTCAGCAGCCTCCTTTTTCTTCCCTCTTCCCCCCACCAGCCAGGCAGAGCACCCACTCCCCATCCATAGACAGAGCCAGATCAAGGCCTGGGGTCAAGGGGCTAGGGCTGCCCACCATTGTGCCCTCATCCCCCTCCCCCCCACTGTGCTGGAGAGTAGGGTCAGGGACTCTGGGACCCCAGCTGACTTTGCAGACAAGGTTAGGGGGGGAGGCTGCAGCCATCACTTCCTGTGGGCCAGCACTGCTGCAAAAGAGGGACACTGGGTGGGGGGCACTGCTTCAGGGTGGCTGCAGGGGACTGTGCTTTGTATGGGTGGTCATGCCCTGTGGGCTTGGTGGGGGGTGGTGTTGTGCGGTGGCAGGGGGAGCGCAGGCTGGCGCTGCGGCTGTAAGCAGCCTAGGAAGGGTCAGGCCAGAGGCTGTGGCCCCGCCTCCTGGCTGGCCAGCCCGTAGGGGCTTGGCAGGGAGACTGAAGGCGAGAGGCAGCTCACTGCTCCTGCTGGCTGAGCCAGATTTTTGGGGGGCCATGAGGCCCCCTTTTTGCCAGGGCCAGGGCCTACAGCCCCTAAAGCCCCTGCCTTAATCCAGCCCTGTCCATGGGCAGAGTTTGGGAGGAAATGTGGGGGCATGGATGGCCCCTACCATACGCCACTCTTCCCCCCAACTGGCAGGGCCCCCTTCCTGGCTGCGAGTGCCAGCTCACCAGCCCAAGATGCAGTGGCATACTGGGTGTGGGGGGAGGGGAGCAATGACCCTGGTGCTAGCCTGGGGGGGGCGCTGCTGGCCAGGCCTTCTTGGAAGAACCACTTCTCCACATCCCCAGTAGCCACACTACCCTCCAAACTCCACATCTACCCCCATCCCAGATCCAATGCTAGCCCCCCTCCTCCAGCCCTGAACACCCTCCCCCCTGTCATCTGAGTGAAGGACTAGCCACTCCTCTCCATTCCCTTCCAGCCCACTGCTTTTTTCATGGCACCTTGCTACTAAGCTCATATTTTAAAGTCATCTATAGTTTACGCAAAACATTTTGATCTGAGAATCATGCTGTGTAATGTAGTTCTCATCATTATTTTTAGGACTTTCGTCTTTCATGTCTGAAAGTTTGTATGCTACTTCTGGTGATATTACTATAGTATTGTAATTCTTCTGTTTCCAAAGGAAATCTAAGGCCTTGTACACACTACAGAGTTATCGCGCTGTAAGGCTCCTTACTGCATGATAACTATCAAAGCGTCCACACATGAAAGCTTCTTGTTGCGTGGCAACAGCCTCTTGCCGCGCAACATATAAACCACCCCAAACGAGGGTGGTAAGGCTTACCACGGAACAGTTGTTCCATGGTACAGCCTGTGTGGACGCTTGTTGCGCTGTTGACAGCCTCCGGAAATGGCCCAGAGTGCCAAACCGGGCCACTCTGGGACATTGGAGCTGTCAAATATGTCAATTTCACTGCTCTAGCTGAGCAGTGAAATTGACATATTTGGCCAGATTCCCCGGCTGGGGTATTGACCGGCTGGACCTGCGAGGGCAGCAGGTGAGGGCCACCCCACTAGCTCAGCCCCAGGGCTTCAGGTGGCGGCAGGGGCTCCCACCACCACCCGAAGCCCCGGGCTGAGCT
>ML685832.1:4393059-4434706 GCA_007922175.1 Pelusios castaneus
TCCCACGAAAGCTCATGCGATAAATAAATCTGTTAGTCTTTAAAAGTGCCACAGGACTCTGTTGTCTTTCTACAATAGACTAACACGGCTACCCCGTTGGAATTTCATTACTTTCCACTTATCTTTATTGAATTTCATCTGCCATTTTCTTGATCAGTCACTGTGTTCTGTGCAATCCCTTTATAACTGTTCAATCAACTTTAGACTTAATTATCTTGAGGTTTCTTTTTATCATCTACAGATTTTACTGCCTCACAATTCACCTTTTTTCCCAAATCATTTATGAAAAGATTGAATGGCAGAGTTCCCAGTACAGATCCTTGGGGAACTAGGTCATTTATCTCTCTTCAGTATGAAAACTGAACATTTATTCTTACCATTTGTTTTCTGTCTTTTAACCAGTTACTGATCCATGAGAGGATCTTCCTTCTTACCCCATGACTGCCTACTTTGCTTAGTCAAAGGCTTTCTTAAAGTCTAAATGCACTATTATATGACCATGCTTGTTGCTCCCCTCAAAATTTCAATTTGGTTGGTAAGGCATGATTTCCCTTTACAAAAGTCATGTAGACTCTTCCCCCAATGTATTTTGTTCATCTATGTCTCTGATATTTCTATTCTTTACTAAGGTTTCAACCAATTTGCCTAGTAGACAAATTAGATTTACCAGCCTGTAATTACCAAGACTACTTTCGGAGCCTTTTTAAAATATTGGCATTACATTAGCTATCTTCCTGTCATCTGGTAAAAAGGCTGATTTAAATGACAGAATACATACCATAGTTATTATTTCTGCACTGTCACATTTTAGCACCTTCAGAAACGTTGGGTGAATACCATCTGGTTCTAGTGATTTATTACTGTTTAATTAATCAATTTGGGTGTATCTATACTGGCAGCTTAAATCTAAAGGATGCTTAAGTCAATTTACTCAAAGCAGCGTCCACACTGGGCTTTTATTAAGTCAGCTTAAGTGCTTCCTTAACTCGATCTAATAACAGCTTAAGTTGACTTAATAACACCACCTCTGTAGGTCAACTTAAGCCTTAAGTCGAGCAACTTCTTAAGTCGACTTAAAGCCAATGTGGATGGGGAACAGCACTAAGTCGACCTTCTTAAGTCGACTTAAAGCCAATGTGGATGGTTATGTCTACTGTTAAATCGACTTAACAAGGTCAACTTAAGTCAACTTTAAGTGTAGCCACTCTAAGTCAACTTAGCAGAGTCAACTTAACTTAACAAATGTAGACATAGCCTATGTTCCAAAAACCCTTCTACTGATGCCTCAAACTAGGACACTTCCTCAGATATGTCAGCTAAAGACTCCAGGGTGGGATTTTCCTTCACAGCCTCTACAGTGAAGACTGATGCAAAGAACTCATTTAGTTTCTCCACGATAATGGATCACATTTAGTTTCTTTCTTGTCTTCTTTGAGCACTCCTTTAGCATCTTGATTTTCCAGTGGACTCACTGATTGTTTGGCAGACTTACTATTTCTAATGGATGCTGTTAGTTTTTGTCTTTTGCTAGCTGATCTTCAAATTATTTTTTTGGCCTGTCTACTTATACTTTTACACTTTCCCAAGTTTGTTCCTTTCTTTTTTTTTCCCTCAGTAGTATTAGACTTCCATTTTTTAAAGGATGCTTTTTTGTCTCTAACCACTTCTTTTACTCTGTTGTTTAGACATGATGGCTTTATTATTATTATTTTGGTCCTCTTACTGTTTTTTTTTAAAATATATTAATATTTTTTTTAATTATTTGGGGTATACATCTAGTGTGAGCCTCTATTATGGTGCTTTAAAATAAAACAAACAAGGAGTCCTTTGGCACTTTTAAAGACTAGCATATGTATTTAGCCCATAAGCTTTCCACATCAAAATTGCTTGAATTAAAACAACTTGCTTGGTTTGCTGAAATAGACTAACAGACTACTCCTCTGGAACTGTTTGAACTGACCTTGTGACTCACCCTTCTCTGCATTAGTATATATACCTAACATACTCCAGTTTCCATGTCATGCATCTAATGAAGTAGGATTATGCCCACAAAAGCTTATGCACTAAATACATATGTTAGTCTGCCACAGGGCTTCTTGCTTATTTTATTGAAGTAAATTAACACAGCTACCCCTCTGATGCTTTAAAATACTGTCCGTGGTCAGTATTCCATTTCAATTCTGTGACTCTTTTACCTTTAATTTTCATTTTAACTAACTTCCTTACTTTTGTGTGGTGTACCTTTTTAAAAGTTAAATATTTCTGTATTAGGTAACTTTGGTTTCTTTCATCTCTCCTGAAAAGGATGTTAAATTGAATCACATTCAACTATATTCACCTCTTTGATCATATCCTGTGCATCATTTAGGACTAAGTTAAGAATTGCCTCTCCCTTTGTGGGTTCCAAGACTAGGTGCTCTAAGAAGCAGTCACTTATGGCATCTAGAAAGTTTATTTCTGCATATTGTCCTGAAGTGATATGTACCCTGTCAATATGGAAATAGTTCAAATCCTCAATTTTTATTGGGTTTTCTATTTTTGTAGCCTCTCATATCTCCCTTAGGATTTCACTGTCACCATTACCATCCTGGTCACGTAGTTGGTAGTATATTTCTATTTCATTACTCTTATTATTCAAGCATTGAATTTCTATCCAGATATTCTATGGTACAGTTTAATTTATTTAAGGTTTTTATTATATTTGACTTCATACTTTCTTTCACACATGATGCTCACAATCTTTATAGTTTTTGTCATTATAAGTGAAACATCTAAGGCCTTTCCTGATTCCCCACTATGTCCAACTGCTCCATCTGGTTCAGTTCATACCTGATTTGAGATGCAGTGAAGAACACATCCATGTCATCATCTTCCCTGAAGTGGGGAAATAATTTGGAGTCTATACCATCCGGCATACACAGGGATATGGGATCTGGCTCCATTTAACAGAATAGTGCTGGGATTTTTGCTGCTTGTCCTTCTCTTCCTGGTCATGGTGGCTCTTCTCTTCCTCATGCTGTTGGTTCTTATTTTTGAGCTGGAGATCCATTTCTCAATCTTCCAGTCACTGTCACATCATCTGTTACAGAGAATGAAATTGTTCTTTCTGAAAATGCTTTATCTCTTACTCCAGCCTCTGCTGCTTTGGGTGATTCATCCTCTCTGCATCTGCTAAACTGCCAGGGGAACCACCAGCAGCACCATTTTTTTGGTTCCTGTAGGTGGAAAAATGTCCTTTTGTCCATGTTTGGAACAGGAACCACACGCTGCCTGGAGACATAAAGGTGAAATATGACTGCCAAACTCTGAGTTCTTTGGATCAGTAGCAGACAGTTCCCTCTGTGCGTATATGTTCAGACACTGATCTTTCTTGAATTATTCATAGCTATTTTTTCCTCTCTCTATTTTGGCTTTTCTTTTCCCAAACAGTCTGAGACACTTTTCTTTTGTGCTTTTTTCCTTCTACTATTCTTGTTTTCACTGCTTTTTTACTTTATCAGGAATTTCACACTATCATAGATCCTCCACACTGCCATGTGTATGGGAGAAGGCTGTGCAATCTTAAGAACCCTGGTCAGGAAAGAGAGAGACACAGGTCTCCTCTCATAAGAGGTGATGTCTGAGATCTTGAAAACATTAGTGGTGCCCTAGAGGAACCACACAGAGGGAAACAGAGGTGCAATTACCTTGAAATTATAGTAGTGGTAACTAACACATTCTAAAACACCTAGTATAGACTAGGTCTCCATTGATAATCACCACATGCTAATTTACATGCTTTCGAAATACTCCTGATTTTCCCAGTTTAAAGCAACAGCTCATTCCACACATGGTGAGAGCAAGCATCAGAATGGACTCAGAACCACTACTTAATATAATAATAATTGATAATCAACAACTATTTTAAAATGAGAAATCCAGCAATAGGTTTGCTGGTTAACATCTCTATTAGAATAATATGTTTTAATGATGTTTTTCTCCAATGAAATTACCCCATTTCTAAGAAAAAAAAATATATTTTATTTTCACATTTTAGGGTACAAGACTGATAGATAAATCATTGTAGGATTGACGCCTTAACAGTACCCAAATGAGTAGATTCCCTTTACTATGGGGGTCAGGATCAGGACCTATTACACTTTTATTTTAGAAGCTGCTTCTCACAAATATAATTTTTCATCCATAATATTTTTGTGTCCTATAATTTATTCATACTTATTTTCTTTGGCAAAACTATACTATAAAACACATTTGTTTGTTTATTTTGTAAAATTCTAATACTTAGATAGATGGTCTACAACGTTTCAAAGTTCATGAATGCCTAGTCTGAATAATGTAATTGTTATGTTTAACTAAAATGTAGGCCTGTAGAAGAGCAGATATACTGAACTGACAAGTCTGTTCCTGAAATTCTTAGAGCTGTTTGCTTGAAATTAAGTTGGCAAGGAAAAAAGCTCCTTTAGTCAACCTTGGAAATACCTCATAAACAAAAGACTGTTGAAAAAGGGAAACTTTTCAAGGGAATTGAATCTATTTTTAACCTTATAGAATCTCACCACTTTAACACTTGGTGAGCACACTGCACCATGCTTGCTGTGTCACCTTGTAGCCCCTTGTTAACTTTCCCTCTTTCAGGTCTTTTAGGGAGACTATTTAAACTGCTTGAACATCAGTAAAGCTGCTTCTAAAAGTACTGTGAAGTATAACAAATGCATTTAAGTGCACCTTAGGTCAGCTGTATACAGGACATAGAAACATAATGACAACCTAGCCTTCACGATCACTTTTCCTCTTGATAGCACTGTGCACGCCTGTGGCTTCTTGGGAACACACTTAGAGAAGCAGCCTTTAATCTTGGCCACATGGGCTATTTGAGATGCATGCCACATGTCTCCCTCCCCCCCCCCCCCGATATTTCATAGTAGTGTTCTGCTTTTATATATACTATCATAATATTAATCCCATTTCATCTGGAGATATTTAATGGGCTAAATTTAAAAGTGGAAACAAAGGATTACATCTTGATTTAAAAAAAAATCTGTGTGCCTTCCAGCTGGAGTTAAAAAATGTTTTCAAAGGGTACTGAATCAATGCCTCGTTCTATTTTTCTGAAGAGTAGTTATGCAACCATTAAATAATCTCCACACAGGTAAAACAGCTTGAAGGTTGTGAGCACTCAGTTTTCCCAACACTCATAGAACAAATCCTATAGCGTGGTTCTTCTACATTATGATTTACTATGAAAATCCAGAATATTCAAATAACTCTAAATTTACATGGCACCAGGTGGGAGTATTTTAAGGCTAAATTTTCAGTCTACATAAAGATTTAACCAGAAGACTCCCATTATGAATAATATGAATTGTTAGCAGTGGGCAGAAAGCTCTAGGGATTGACTCAGTAAAACACTGAAAGTAGGATACTAGAATCTTTTTTTAATTATTATTATATCTTCTCTGCAGTTCACCGATTGATCACTGGGTCAGAGCACTTCCTGCAGCAGGACCATCCAACTCGATCTCAGCATTCTGTTATTGTCTTTTTCCCCTAGATACTTCTAACAAGCTTACAACTCCTCTATACAATCTGATCCTAGGTTCTTGTCACCTTTCATGGCTCCCCAGCTGCTCTCTTTCCTCCCCCAATGGCTCCACTAATATGCTTTGAGAAGTCTTATGCCCTCTTTGTCTCTTCAGAAGCCCCTTTACATGGAGCAGTATCTGCTCATTTAATAGGCCCACTGATCTTAATAGGTCTACTCAAGGAGTCAGGTTTAGTAGTCAGCATATGTAGAAGTGACAGAAGTAGATCATTAAAGATTCTGAGTAATACATTACTGAAAACATTTACATCTCTTTTAGTGAATTACAAAGTTTTCAGAAAGAAAGGTTGTAAGCAAAATTATGCAATAATAACCACACTGAAGTAAAATTATGCTAATAAAGGCCTAAATCCTGCAAAGTCCTTTCTGAATACTTAACTTGAGGCTCAAAAGTACACTTTTGCAGGCAATGAGACTACATATATGAGAAGTTATCCTACACTGCCAGGATCAAAGCCAAAGACTGTAATTCTATCTGTTCTTTATTATTTCCTGTTTTAGTTAAATTCCAGTGGCATCTATAATGTAGACTAAGTAATTCCCAAATATGTAGTAAGATACTCTCTCTGCCCTAAAGATCTTCAAATCTGAAAAGAAAATAAGGTGAAAGATGGGACAAAGAATGCAACATAGTAAGAGACTGGATGGGGTGGTGGTTAACATATGTGTTTCTAGTTTCATATACTATCTTCAGGTGCTGCTCAAACCACATTTACATGGATGATGGCATGTTCTGAGAGTATGGGAAGGGGATGGTGGGTGTGGCTGTGAATGGACGAACAGAACAAAAGAAGGGCTTAGGGATTGTTTGGCAGTTGAATTTTGTGTGGCTTGAGGTGGGATGAGTGCACTGTGGGTGTCAAGGAAGTCAGAGAAGAGGCAATGACAAGGACGATACTGGGAAGTTCCAGACGCACCAAAGGAAGGGATGGCACAGGAGTGTGTGTATGCCAGAGGGGTGATGGGGGGATTGCTTGACAGAGAAGAAAAGAAGGAAGGAATCAAAAGAATAACTAATAGGCAAATTTGGATGTGTTGCATTTAAATTGATAACAAGATATCAGGAGGAGATGTTGAAGCAAGAGGCTGACATTCATGACTGAATGGAGGGAAGACAGATTTGGAATGGAGAGATCAGTTTGAGACATCAAATTAGAAGTCAATACCATGTGCATCAATGAACTTGCCCTGAAGAAAGAGTGTAAAAGGGGAAGAGACAGAACTTTCGTCTTCATTCATAATTTTCTTATTTATTTCAAATGTAAATAATTTAAACTATAACTGTTAACTGAAATAATATTTTCTCCAGTAGTCTAATTAGTTTCACAATTCAATACATTTCAGCATACAAGAGATACATTTTATGAAAACATACACGTGATAATTCATATGCTACTACAACATATGTAATTACAAATTAATTTTGTGGACCCCCTCCCCCTCCGATAATACTACTACTCAGTAGAACAACATTTTCTTTCTAATTACCAGAGTACATTTCTGTGTTCACTTACACTGATTTTCAGTTAATCTTTCCTTATTTTTTGCCCCTAAACCTGATAAAAAACATCATTAGAGAGTGCTTGCTGACTAAATGAGGACTTTTTTTTCTGATGGAAATATATCACATTTTGGTGTGGTGTTTAAGACAAGCAATATAAGAGCAATCCACCATAATGTTCTGTAGGCAGCTGTTTCTCTTTTCAGAGCCTTACACTACCTTTAAAACTAAATAGAAGATGCATTTCTTGCCTCTTTACTTTTCAATTTAACATTTTAGAATGTCTCTAGTTCATTTCTGGCCCCATTTTGGCTTCAGGGACTGTATTATTCTTGTTACTACCGAGCAACAACCCATTTCTTCACTGCTACAATAACACTGGATGGTATGAGATGTAGCACAATATTGCTTCTGATGTATTAATGGTGAAATCCTGTCCTTCTTACTCAGTGAAAACTCCCTTGGACTTCAGTGAAAGTTTTGACTGAGTAAGGAGGACAGGACTTTAGCCATAAACAAGGAAGCAAAATTAACTCCAGCTTTCAGAAATTTCTCAAGGATTTCTTTTCCTAGATTTAGTTACTGCTGGTGTAAAAAATGACATGGAATCTCTGAGATTCCTTTAGCCATCACTAAATATAATTCTTTGACTGACTTTCTGAATTGAAGCCACCTATACTGAATATAAAAGGCCTCATTTTCCTGTCACAGCTAGTGTATGCTGGTTTAGTTATACTGAATTCAATGGATTTACTCCTGATTTACATTACTGTGAGAAAAGAATCAGGCTGAGATGTCAGTTCATCAAGGAAAGATTAAATGTTTCACAATACTGAACACTGGTCTCTGCTTGAATGTTACAAATAATAACAAATGTACATGGTTCTTTCCTTTCAAAAGGCAACCAAGACCTTAGGGTATGTATATGTGCTGTTCAAGTCTCTATCCTATCAGTGTTATTAAGCTGGTTTATGGTCTCTCCAAAGAAATGAGGCACTGTTCATCATAAAACCCCCAAAATGTATAGGTAGTTGGGATGAAAGAGAAAGATCCAATACTTTCTCCTGAGCTGCATAGTCTGTTGCAAGGCAGTATATACTAAATCTCCCATATTAAGTAGTACTATGTGGAAAAAAACCCAAAACAGTGCATTAAATAAACAATCAGTTTAAGTCATTTAGGCTATGTCTACACTTGCAAGTTAGTTCGAATTAAGGAAGTTTAATTAGAACTAATTTAAGCCTTGGCCACACCAGGCTTTCATTAGTTCGAATTAAGGGCTTTCTAAATTTGAACTAAGAAATTTGATTATACCTTGTGAACTAACTCTTAATTCAAATTAGTTAGTTCGAATTAAGTCAATGTGGCCATTTTAGTTCGAAGTAACTGCTTAGTTCGAACTAACCGGCACATTGAGCTTAATGCAACTGACTAATTCGAACTAAGCAAGTGCCATGCATGGCACTTGCTTAGTTTGAACTAAAATTCCAGTGGGGCCATGCTAGTTCGAATTAAGTTAATTCAAACTAACTAAACTTAGTTCAAACTAGAAGAATGAGGTTACCTGCTGTAATTCTTTCCCATTGTGTCTAGATAAAGTAAGTTCTAAAAGTCTTCAGATATTTTCCCTTACATATACATGAGTAGATTATGTTTTTGCTGTATGTGGCCTTGCCAAATTAGTAAGAGGAAGAAAGAAACAGTTCCCCTTGCATGGCTTCTATCTATTTGCTCCCACAGTCAGGGCCAGATTTAGGGGAAACGAACCAGGCAACCATCTATGATACTTGGTCTGTAGGTTACTGTGCATAGTTGAGTAAAAAGGCCAACATGAGGCTCAAAGCCTGCAAACCAGATCACTGATTTCAAATTTCTGCTCTCTGTTGTGGCTTGGCATTACATCCTGTTTCAAGTAAAAATTAGAAACAAGGGATTAAAAACTCAATCAGTGGACCTCACAACCACTACGACTTTGATGAGAAGCAGCCTTGATTTTGTTGTGGCCTACAGAGACAACAGATTTGAGGATGCCATCATGACTGCCAAAGAAATGGCAGAAAACTTAGGAGCTGAGCTTCTCTTCAAGGAAACTCATATTCATCAGAAGAAAAGAGAGTTTGGTTATGAGGGCAGAGATGAGATGTTGAGAAATGTGGAAGAAAAAATCAAGAGGGAGGTTTTTTCTTTGTCTATCAAAGAAAGCTTCAGACAAATAAAGCACCACAAAAAGACTCGGGAGGGGGGGCGGGGAGGCGGAGAGGGTCATATAACATTAACAAGCTGCTGGCAGACAGTAAAACACTCTTGAACTATTGTACGGACCTTCGCTGGATGCTGACACATGGGGAATGTTCGGCAGTCAATGATAAAGACCTTTATGTGAATTGGACAACATCCATCACATTTTGCACATGACTCATTCTTCACTCCAAGTTCTCTAGTTCATTCACGATGCA
Source organism: Pelusios castaneus (assembly GCA_007922175.1). Classification (NCBI taxonomy): domain Eukaryota; kingdom Metazoa; phylum Chordata; order Testudines; family Pelomedusidae; genus Pelusios; species Pelusios castaneus. Next base: position 4,402,619 of record ML685832.1, read on the forward strand.
GAGTTGAATGACACTTTTCCTAACGTGTATATAGCTTTAAAGATTCTGCTCAAGCTGCCAGTCACAGTTGTGAGTGGTGATCACAGCTTTTCAAAGCTGGGGCTCATTAAAATATATCTTTGATTAATGATGGCACATGAGAAACCGATATCACTTGCTATTTTATTGCTTTAGCATGCCATTGGCTGGTCTTTGGATTGCTTTGATATTGTGCTTCAGTCCATGAGGGTAAAGACAAGAAATGTAATTTTTTAAACTACAGGATTAGGGTTAACGTTCTAAAACTGTCACCTACTGATTGGTGCCCAAGTTCAATTTCTTGATGTTAGTACGTTTCAGTTATTTTTTTAAAATTAAAAAAGTTTCTATGAACTTAGAAGAAATGAATGTTTTATTTGTTTATATATGACATGAATAAATACGGATTCTAGCATGAAAATGTACTACCTGATACGACATGGGTAAATCATGCATGCAAATCATGCATCAAAGTCATGAAAAGGCTACAAATGCAATAAAAATAAGGTATTCAAAAGTTTAACAAAGGAAGTGAGGCACTGAAGATGATCCTTGCCTGGGGCCCTTTTTGATCTACTCTACTATTTATGCACTAGTCAGTACTTAGCCTTTTAAAAGTACTTCTTACCTTCTGGAATTTCAGGAAGCTAGTCTGAATAAATGGGTTTAGCTTCCCTTGAATTAGTGAGAAACATGTAGCAGGTAGATTATATCAATCCCAGGAGGCCTTCAAAGAGCACCTCACATCCACATAATGTTCTTGAGTTATACTATTTGCATTGGGATTATTGCATGATTAGCATATTGCATTTGGTAAGTCATAAAAAAATGTGTGTAAAAGCACATATTTCCAGCCGTACCTCTGGTACCTTTATATAATGATGAGATTTTTGCATTTCAGCTATTCTATTTAATGACTGAAATAATTTTATCACCTGAAAAAGCCAGTTGAGGGGTTCTCTCTTATGGCCAATTCATTTGGGAGCCTGTTAGCCTCAATGCAGAAGAGGAACCATTTCATCTTCATTAAAAAGGTTTTTGGAGTCCCTGATAACACATGGATTCCCAGTGAAATCACTCAAAATGCTTTATTTAAGCTACCTACCTGAAGCCCTTGCTTCAGGTCAGATATATCTTTGGCCTATTGGGGTACAATAATTCAGTTTGGAAAGAGAATGACAAAAAGTGGGTGGACTCAAGTCTAAGGCATAGGTTCTGTAGATAGAAACATCTGTCTATACATATTAAAGAAGCATACTGTACTTAAAGGCAAGCCAGAAGGAACAATTTTGTTTTGTTATGCAGCTTAGCCACTAATGTCAATGAAATCACAACAGTGCAACAGAGCAGAGTTAATGCTGGGAGGTTAAAGTTACAGAACTTCTGCCTGATTGTCCATTCCATCCCACTGCCCCAAGTTTCAAAAGGAGCAACTTGAAAATCTGAGTTGTCCCACTGATCCTTACCAATGCAGAAAACAAGCATGTGGTGCCATGGCCATACCTTTAAGCCTTTTGTCCGTTATAGCTACTTGCATGGCCTTCCACCACCCTTAGCAGCTTCATTCCCTTACAACCAAGGCTGCCAATGGTTAACCCTAATCATCCACCAGGACGACTGCATCACACATCCTCTGAAGGGAGCAGAATGTCTGGAAAATATAAAGGGAATTACTACTGCTTTAGAAAGCAGTAACAACTGTATATCAGACTGTGTGGAAATGCTCTGTCTGATAATAGCTGGCACACACTGCAGAGTGTGATTGTTACTTGGCTATATCCCTCTACTTCACCTTGAAATGTTCCTTCTTCTCAAAGATGAGAAGCCCTGATCCCACAATTGGAGGAATGGAGACTTCCTGGCTTCAGAAAACCGGAAACAGAAAACTTACTTTCTCCCTGCTGCCCTTATGTGGTTTTGTTTTTTTTTAAACTTTGTCATACTTTGCTCTGTATGCAGCATGCAGCAGAAGATAATATCGTGTCCAATAACACTCACTGGTATCTGGCTTTATTTAAAAAGTTGAGTCACTGTAACTCAAGTGAACAACACTTATACAGACAGTTATCCCAAGCTGAAATTGATCTTAGTGTCATTAAACAAGGCAATCTTTCCATAAGAATAAACTGTTCCTGAACAATTTCAACCCTATTAGGCACAAACAGATTTTTTGTTAACATCAGAAATGCATGTTTCTCTTCCTGTTGTATTTTTTCTCTTAGAAATATTTACTGAAGACAATGCTGATGAAATTCCACTCTATTTTTGTATGAATTCTCTCATATCTCTCTCCTACAATATTTGAACTCAGTCAGGCATTACCAGATCATTTTCCAAATCCATATCTTTGTCAAATTTCTGCTCAAGCCTCTAGTGCCATAGAGAAACTATTAGCATGTATTGATCTTTAGCACCAGTAATTTAATATGTTGGGCACCAAAAGTGATTATTCTCAGCTAGGCATAAGATGAAATAGAGAGAATTATTTCCCCAAGAGTGTGCAAAGGGCAACAGCAGCACATAGGATATCCAAAGCTTCTGAATGAGGAAAACATCCCATATGAAACTATAACTTCAGCTCCCATGTATTGTGCATGTCTGTTGTCTGCCAGTGTTGTTGAACGCTGTGTAAAGTGTTTCCTTACCCTTTAAGCAAAACCTATTTTCAAACTATACACACACAACTTCCATTGAACCATAAGTGCGAGTAGAATTTGGCCCTCTGTGATCATAGAAGATGTATTATAAAAAGAACATGTACTTGGTTATAAACTGAAGGTTATTTTTGAAAAGCAAGACAGGCTAGGAGAAGAGTTGAAGTTTAAGGGCGTTAACCCTTTCTTCCTATGACCTTTAAAAGATTTATTATGGTTGAATACACAAAAGGCATCTTCAGAAAATGCTACCAAATGATCCTGATAAAACTGGTTTCCATTGCTTTCAGTGGAATTCCAGTCTAAATTTGAATGTCAAAGGATAACTCAAAACTGAGTTAATCCAGATATTGATAGTGAATAACCCCAACACTGAGCTGTGGGAGGTTTTACTCTTAAAAATATATTTTTTAAAACCATCCTTAAAAACAAATGCATCTGCCATAAAAGCCAATTGCTTTTCTGCATTCATCAGGCATGTCTGCAATGTTTTTGATGACTTTCTGTTTATATCTTCTCAGGTGAGTAACAGCTATTCATACTCACTAAGACCTGTGCCCAAAGTCCCAGTCAGGATCAAGACCCCTCCCCCCCCCAGGACTATAAGAATCTTGCTGTGAAGAGCTTGCAATCAAAGGCTATGTCTACATTTAAAAAGTTAAGTCAACAAGTCAACAAGTCGACTTAACTTTTCAAGTGTAGACAGATCCTTGGCTCCCTGCTGAGAAGGGAGCCGCGGTCCCCAGCACAAGGGACCCATGCCTCCTTTCTTGCTGGGACTCGCGGCTTCCCATCAGAAAGGACCCGTGGGTCCTGGGGAGAAGGGAGCAAGGCTCTCTTCTTGCCAGGACACGCCCGGGTCCCAGAGAAGGGAGTGCAGGCTGGAGCTCCCTTTTTGCCAGGACCCCCGTGGATCCTGGAGAAGGGAGCCCTGCTCTCTTCTCCCCGGACCCCCGCAGGTCCAGGCAAGAAGGGAGCTACCGGGTCTCCCCCTTGGAAGTTCCCCTGTCCAGGGAGCGCTAAAGAAGACAGCTGCTGCTGCTCCATGGACAGGGTATCCCCAGAAGTTCTCTTGTCCATGGAGCACCGGGAGCTTTCTTTTCCAGCACTCCCCAGACTGGGGATCCCTGGAGGTTCCCCTGTCTGGGGAGCACCAGGGAAGACAGCCACCAGCGGCTCCCAGGACAGGGAAGCCCCAGCAGCTCCCTTGTCCCCGAGCTGTGGCTCCCTTCCCCCAGCCCTAGGCATACTTAAGGAATTAAGTTGACCTAGGTCATCCAAACCTGTATTAGGTCAACATAATAAGACTGACTTCGACCTTATGTTGACCTAACAGGCAGTAGTTATTAAGTCGACTTAAGGACGTCCTTAAGTTGACTTAATGAAAGCCTGGTGTGGACATGGAGTAATTAGGTAGACGTAAGCATTCTTAAATTGCCTAAATTGCTAGTGTAGACATAGCCAAACATTCAGGAACACTTTCAGTAGGAGTGTGATTTTTCACTATTGTGAGCAGTAGGCATATGTATAAATGTCTGCAGAAACAGGACATAAACAATGAGGGAATACTTACATTATACTTTTCAACTTCATAGAGGTGTTGTGATAATAAATGCAGTAAAGATTGTGCAGGATTCCGATATTATGGTAATGGGGGCCATAGAAGTATGATAGACAGTAGGAAAAAATAAAATTGCACTGTTAAGATAACTATTTCATGGTTCAGTAATTCAACTAAGAGCCTATAACTAAGGGCCGGGATGGGACACAGAAATGTGCAAGATGAGACCAGCTCTTTTCTCCCTCCTCACTCAGCTACAAGAGAAAACAACTATTTTTAGCCAACTAGTGCATAAAAAGAAACTGGGGAAAATAATTTCAGCAAAAATCAGCACATTTTTGAGCACTTCCTTCAGATTTCTTTAATGAGACCCAGCTTAACTCTTTCCCCAACTGTAGTTTCAGCACAGGGAGCACTGCTCAATGATGAAAGACTCAAATGAAACATGCATTCCTCTCCCTTTATCCTTCCCTTAACCCTTAGCTTCCTTCTTTAACATGATCTGCAGGATTTTTTTTTTCCTTTTCAAACAGCTGTTTTGGCAAACAAAAATTGCTTTTCACACATAGCAAAATCTGTGACATTACATCAAATGAAAATATTTGTTTTGTCTTTTCCTAAATCTATCAAAAAGGCAAATTTTTAAAGCCATTAATAAAATATATACTTCAGGTAGGATTTTTTTAAGGAGTAAAACTTTTATAAAGGTGAAAGTTGAGTGCTTACAAGTTAGGAGATTTCTCTGAATTCTCTGAATTCTCTGTATCTTAAAGTCCTTAAATCATGATTTAAGGAGGTAGATAACTCAGTCATAGGTTGGTGGCCTATTGCTGGAGTGGGTGGGTGAGGTCTTGAGGCCTGCATTTTGCAGGAGGTCAGACTAGATGATCGTACTGGTCCCTTCTGACCTTAAAGTCTATGGCTATGTCTACACTGGCAAGTTAGTTCAAATTAAGGAGGCTTAATTCAAACTAACTAAAGCCATGACTACACTAGGCTTTAGTTAGTTCGAATTAAGGGCTTCCTTAATTCGAACTAATAAGTTCGAATAGGGTATTCGATCTAAGGGGTTAATTCAAACTAACTAGTTTGAATTAACCAGTGTGGCCATGTTAATTCAAACTAATTGCTTAGTTCTAATTAACCGGCCATTGAAATGAATGGGGATTGCTAATTCGAACTAAGCAAGTGCTTGCTTAGTTCGAACTAACATTCCAGTGTGCCCATGCTTGTTCGAATTAAGCTAATTCAAACTCACTAAAATTAGTTTGAATTAGTTAGTTCAAACTAACTAATTTGAACTAATTTTAGCAAATGTAGACATAGCCTATGAGTCTATGAGATGCCAGAATTGCAGTTGCCTGTCAACCTTAATTTGCACTCTTGTGCACATACATAATGATTGTCTTGTGTTACATGACCACATATTATTTCTTCCACTCCTGCATGAAAATCATGTGAGATTAGATATAAATCCTACAGTCTTTAACTATCCTGGGACTGATTCTTCTCTCACTTATACCAGTTGTACACCAATGTAACCATGTTGGGTTCAGGGGAGGTGCTTTTTATTTACAATAATGTTAAATAAAAGCAGAATGAGACTTACGATTGTGCCATTGAAGCTGCTGATCTGTTATAATCTTGGGAAAATAAAGTTGTTTAGGTTAATAGAACTCATCAATGTTTTCTTCATAGAAAGGAAATACAGACAGTATTTATTAAGTCATGTTATCCATGAGGGGCAGTCCTTTACCCCTTTCCTCTTTCCTACTTCAGTTGTAAAGGAATCAAGCACTGATATATTAAACATTCACAGCTTAATTTCCAAATATAGCTACAACAAGTCATCTCTTTAAAAGGCCACAGTGGAAATTCTCCATTGAGAGCATTTGGAAGATCAGGCCCAATATTTGCATACAGACGTAATGCTCTGAATTTGTATTAGCTGTGGATTAAAATGGGCACTCAAATACTTTGACATATGAACAGAAGAGCCAGAATTTGTGGACACAATGGGTACAAGAACAGCCTTTCAACTGATGTTCAAAAGAAAAAATATATATATTTGATGCGGTTTCAGTGTTTCCCCAGGGACAGACACATTGAATGCTTCTAGCACTGAAAGCAAAAAGGCAAGCAGCCTGTTTGGACGTACTTAACACATGGCTTGATCTTGTAGTCCTAAGCTTGACAAGACCTGTGTAGAAACTGCAGACTCAGAATCTTAAGAAGAGGAATGTGGTTAGAATGGTTAAATTTAAATGATCAGCAGCTAAGGTAGAAAATATTATATTTTCTCACCTATTTAATTAATATCAGTATATTTTAGTGTCTAATGAAGAGCTTATATACGTTAGTGGCTAGGAATAATGCTAGTTATATAAAGTACAATACATACACTTAGAGTTTAAACTGTCACCCTAATAACTTGCAAAATTCCAATAGAAAGTAAGGCAGTCTGGGAGAAACAAAAAATTGCAACTACGGGCTGGAGATATCAGAATTTGGCCTTCTCGCCACAAAAACGGTTGAAGATAGCAGCCAGGGTAGTGGAGACAGAGAAACTGTGTGTGTTCAGTGGTTTTATTGGTGTTCAGTGGATTTATTGGTATATTGGCAGGGGTATCTTGTGGGGACTCAAGAGATCAGGTTCCTGATATATATAATATCCATTCTGAACCCATTAAAATGAGGTTCATTAACTAGTTCTCTGGTTCTTATTTTCTCCAAATTATTTTGCCAATCTCCTTTGCTGTAGGTTTCAGACTGCCCCTCTCCTAGAAAAGGTTTCAGGCTACATAGATGAATATCAGTGTGATTATTTACATATTATTGGTATTAAATATAGCTTTTAACATATATTTAACATAAATATAGCTTTTATAGCTTTTTTTTAACATAAATATATTTAACATAAATATAGCTTTTCTTTTTAGTCTGTCAATAAAAATATTCCTAGGATTTCTACAGTAGTCAGAGCTCAATATGGCTAGTAAACATGGAAAGGAGGTGACTGTCCTGAAATCAGCTACCCAAAAAACCTATATATAGAGAGAGCTTGATTCTTCTCTCCCTTTCCAATGTAGAGCGGATATAAAATGCTGCTACGCTATTTTACTTTCATTTGGCCGAAGTGTATTTGACTACACCATGTACACAACTAGAGAACCAAACCCTTAATATGGAGCAAAGCTATGCATGTCAGAGGCTTATACTGTGCTTGATGGTGACATACCGGTAGGCTCAGTGCATATCTATATACTTAAGATTAGAAGTTCCTATACTTGGTAAATTCACTAATATTGTTTTTCAAGGAGAAAGTCCCATGAAATTATGAAAACTTTCCCATGTGTTTCTTAAAATTTGTAAAATGACACATGTCAATTCCTTTGACATCACATGTAAATGTGGAAGAGAAACTTTTGCACTTGTCCTTGCTAAAAGTAGTTACCAGTGCTAACATTCTTGGGTTTGAATAGTAGTAATAGACATATTTTTTCCCCTGGGTGTACAATGCTATTTAACTTTATTCTTCTTGATGCTGATCCCATCCAGTTCTATGTTTCTGTAGAGAGATGACAACAAAGGTAGTTACCTTCTCTGTTTTTTTTCACCTGACTTGTGTGCAGGTACATGCACTCAAGGAAACTTGTTTGGAATGAGAACTCTATGAAGCTCATTCCATGGCTGTTTTGTACAATAAAAAAAATTGCACAGTAGGGAAAAGTTTTACTGATGGGAAGTTAAGTCCCTAAAAATATAAGCAATCCTTTTTTTGTGTTGTTGTTTTAAGATTTAAAAAGTTACCTGCTAAATCAGGTAGCTGTGCTAAATCAAGTATTCCATGTAATTGTAATTCTTGTGAATTAAGGCATTTCAAATAAGGCCACCAGGAAACCTGAATACTCCTAGTGTTCTTGCAAGCACCTCACAGGCCTCTCCAAGCTCAGAGTTTCCGCCTCTGGTGGTAGGGGGGAAGAGTCTGGAGTAAATCTGTCTCACTCCAGAGAGATTTTAACATTAAGATAATACATTATATCCAAATTCTGTTGCAATTCAAGGTAATGCTACCTATGAAATGTCATGTATAATTTCAGCTCCTAATAGTAATTTTTAGCTCTTCTCATTCATAGATCTAAAATATTTTACAGCATATCATTATCCCCTGTTTTCAGATGGGAGAAATGGAGGCACACAAAGATGAAGTGAATTGAGCTAGTTCACACAACACATGCCATTGTAACCATATGACCACATGTTCTGCAGACCTCACTGTTTACATTAAAAATGATTTTAGAAATATTAGATTTTTAAAATATTTAAATATTAGAACTTTTAGAAATAGTATTGGGACTATTTCCTGTGTCTCTCTGCACGTGTAGCTGTCATTGGTTTAACCATGCAGTTCTGTAGGCAGCAGGAAATTAAAATCAATGGTCCAGATCCTTAGCTAGTACAAATTGATATAGCTCCATTGAATTCTATTTATTATGCAGAGGAACTGACCTAATGAATTTAAAACATCTATAAGGTGTTATAAATAGCTTTTATATTCATATATAATAGTCAATATAGATTTTAAAATCTAATAGACTATCTTGGTACGTTCCAAGACTAAAGACAAGTGCTTTGTCAACAGAAAGGTAGGAATCTCCTCCTTCCAGTGCTATAATTCTCCTATTTGCAGCCCTCAAGAGAAATGGATTTCTGGCTACAAATTAATAATTAGTAAAGTACTTAATATTATCCAGCCTGCAGCTTGGGCTAGTGCAAAACAGGTGTGAAATTCCATATATGAAGAAAGAGGTAAACATTTTCACAGCAGATTGATTTAAGAGGAAAAAAAGTGTCCCCTGGAAACTGAGTGTTAGAATAAGTCCTGCTGGAGTAGGGGGAGTCAGAAGAGAGCAGGCAAGGTGGCAAAAAATCTATGATTAATGGTGTGTGTTATATATATATATATATATATATATAGCTCTGAAAATTTATCCCACAACTATCATATTACATATTTCAGCTTTTTCCTGCCGTCCTTTCAGTGGTGGAGCTTTTCAAAGGAGACCACAATGATTTTTTTGTCTCTTTTTTTTTATAATGAGGAAAATGATTTTTCCCCTCTATTCTCAAAAATGAGTTAAGATTTGTTCAAATGTCCCAAAACATTTCATATTCAGCCAGAAATTAAGCCCTTAAATATTCAACTCAGACATTTTTAGGAAACTGAGTTATGGAAAAGAGAGTAGAATATAAGCTTCCATAACTTGGGATCAATACCCCTTCTTCCTCCTCTGCTCCCACTCCCCCCGCCCAAAGTGTGTATGTATTTGTCAATAATGATTCATGCACAGAATAATGTTCCTTAGCATTACATCATGTACGGCCCATTTTGTCAGAAATCAAGTAGTGAAAAGTGGTTATTACCTTGAACTCTCAAATAATTCTGAATCTTATTTCTTTTAATAATGCAAGGTTAGTCATAAATGTTGCATTATCTATGACCACGTATAGGCATGTCATGAAAATCTCATTAGACAATCTCATGATCATGTTACCCTGTTTTTTAAAATGGGCCTAACCAGAAGAATTATATAAATATTGTATTAAGACATGACATAATGCTTCTAAAAGACTAGAAAAAAAGAATAAAATAATAGATGAAAAATTGTAAAGGAAGTAAATTGGCTAGAAAGTGTTCAAATACCTTTATAGTGTTATCAGAATCCCAGGGCTGGGTGTGAGGTGTGGGGGATGGAATCAAAGGGTCTGAGATGGTGCCAATTTGGTACAGCTTTTTTAACTTTCAAGACAACAACTTCAATTTACAGTAGCTGAGGATCTGGTCCTAAGCTTGGATTTAGTCACAGGACTTACCTAGGAATTATTTTTAGGACTGATCTTCAAAAATAAAAAGTCAAGATGTAGCTTAATGGTTTGAGTAGGTGACCCTAATTAGGTCAGACTTTGCCTGCCTCTGTAGCTAGTGGCAAGTCATTTTAACCTCTTTTCCTTTATTTCCCCAACTATAAAACGGGCAAATATTGGTATTCTGAAAATTAATTAGTTGATGTTTGTTAAAAAACAAACACAGCAAAGTGCAGAGTGTCTGCAAAACTAAACCCTTGTTCGGAGACAGAGAGACATGTCTCTGTGCAAGAGATGTGTTGGGCAGGAAGACTGAAATCTTTACGTGTGTGCCCCCCAGGAGAACCAGGAAGGGTTTCAAAGGTACAATTAATCTTGAACCTGTGGCTCATACGATGTTACTAAGCATGATTGATCACAGTGGGCAATTGCCAGTAAAGTGCCAACAGCTGTTAAAGCAAGTATTGTAGAAGAGAAAGCAGAACTGGCCATGGGGCAGACTGACTTGCTGGGGATATGACAATATACGGCAGGGGCTGTGCAACCTTCAAAATCCCCTGGTCAGAAAGGAATGGGGAAAGGGACCCTATCCAGAGAAGGGTGGTGGTTAGAGGTCTCATGCTTGACTGAACATTCCTGCAGTGTACCATGGATGGTGGAACACAGGTGCATTTCCAATGAAACTGTGAAAAGGGCATACAGAGCATTCTGCTTGAAGGCATTTTTTTAAAGAGCATTTTCTTTTCCTCTTATTCAAAAAAGACTAGCCCATTTTAAAGCTTGGTGGCAATAGATACTGTACTTGCGTAATGGGGGAGAAAGGAAGCTATGCAGGTGACCAAGAACAAATAGAAACCATTAGTATGGCAAGTTACCAGTATGGTTTAAAAGCATTCAAATCTAATGGAAACATAGTCACATTTAACAATGTGCTAAGGGAATAACTTGTGCTTCTAATACAATTGAATTTGAATCTGTAATATATCACACAACCAGACTTTAGCATGCAGAACTCCAATGGAACAGGAATGTTTAAATTAAAACATGTGACTAACAGCAAAAAATAAAATATATTGTCCGGGTTCAGTCAGCCATTCTGGCTTTGGTTCAGCTCCTGCTGTTGGCTAAAACTCTGTATTTCTCAACTATCACAGTGTACTTGTTAAACTCAAAAATATTTTTGAGCACCAAAATGGCCTTTGTGTATTTCAGGTTACTGGGGCCACTGGGGGTTGCCATAGAGATAAATGAGAGGGTTGTTAAGGGCCCAGGTAAACCTGTGTGCCAGCTGGCAGTCCTTGCCAGACATGCTGAATAAAGCTCAATAAGGGAACTCTGAAGCCTGCTATGTCTAGTGATTATTATTTAATTTTAATACATGAGACTGATGATGAAGGTGGGATGATATGATAACATCTTGTGAACCCAGGAAATCCTGAGCTACGTAAGAATGATTTTTTCCCGTTTGCATGCCTGTGCTATGTGCCTGAAGGGGGATGACTGGAGTTGAAATCTAATCTATTGTTTGGTGAAGTCAAGGGACAGGAGATAAACAACCACAAAAGGGAACCATAGCTCTACGGGAGATAAACAACTGCATGAGGGAACTATAGTTCTACTCACTGGTTCAACCATGGCTTCACCCACAGCTTGTCTGGAAGCCTTTGATTCTACAACCTCCACTACGAAACTCTACACAGCACGCTTTCAAAACTTTGTGGTAGCGAATGATATACACGATGAAAAGATGTTACCTGTTTTCCTGATCATTATAGGTGCTAAGACCTATCATTTGCTATGAAATTTACTTTATCCAGAGAAACCCGAGGCAAAATTGTATGATTATCTGGTGGAAGTTCTAGGAGCACATTTTCCCCCAGAACAATTGGTAATAGCAGAGAGGTATCAGTTCTATCACAGGAATCAAGGTGAAGGTGAATCCATTGCACAATTTGTAGCAGCTCCAAAGGAATTGGCAGAACACTGTGATTTCAAGAACATATTGGATGAAATGCTACGTGACAGGCTAATGTATGGCCTGCACTGTGAATCAACAACGAAACCCCTGCTAACTGAAGCTCATCTTACCTTGTAGAAAGCCATTGATATTGCAGTCTCTATGGAATGGGCCACACAGGAGATGCAACTAATCAGGGTGAATGCAGGGATGCATAAGGTATCCAAAGAACATACCACTCAGCCCTGGGAAGGCAGGAATGTCACCGGTGTAGAAAAATGGGTCATCATGCATCAGAGTGCTGGTATAAGGAACTACTGTGTCAACAATGTGGCAAGAAAGGACACATTGAACGTGTCTTCAAACAGAAGAGGACTGAGCCATGCAAAAAAGGCAGACCAGAGAACAAAGAGCAGGTGGTCTGATGGAACAAGAGGGAAATTCTACATGCAGTAGAACAGGCAGAAGTTGATCATGGCAACACCCATTCTGAAGAGGAAGAGTCACTTCATGTTTTGTCTATAACAGCCCACACAAATTCTGGGTGACACTGCTGGTGGACGGCAAACCTGTATGCATGGAACTGAACACTGGTGCAGCTGTTTCATTAGTTTCCAACATTGTGGGTGAGAAGGACGTTAGACATCTGCCACTGAATCTGATTACAGTTGTTTTGAAAACGTACACAAGGGATGCTGTACCACAGTTGGGTACTATTGAGGTGAACGTAGAGCTCAATGGACAGGCAACAAGACTACCACCTTTTGTGGTGAAAGGCAATCACCCAGCCTTAATGGGAAGGTCTTGGATTAGGAAGATCCAACTCAATTGGGCAGAAGTGCATCAATTGACTGAAGAAGAAATAAACCTGGCAACGATACTAGTGAAACATGCTGCTGTTTTTGGAGAGGACTTAGGCAGCATACAGGGAATTACTGTGAAGTTAAATATTAAACCTGATTGCCAACTTAAATGTTTGAAGGCCAGACCGATGTCATTGGTCCAAGGCTGAAGCAGATTTGGAGCAACTTGTCAAGGAGGGAGCTTTAGTGCCAGTTACTCACAGTCAGTAGGTGACACTAATCGTCCCAATAGTGAAGAAAGATGGCTCCACTTGGATTTGTGGAGATTTTAAGATCACCATTAACCCAGTGTTTCGTGCTGAACAATACCCTCTTCCCCGCATCGAGGACCTCTTCATAGTTTGGATGGGGGACAAAAATTCAGCAAGATTGATTTGAGGCAAGCATATTTACAGATGCATGTTGAAGAAGAATCTCAAGAATTGTTGACTATTGTAACGCAGAAGGGGCTGTACAGATACTGTCGCTTGCCTTTTGGGATTACTCCAGCCCCAGTTTTGTTCCAGAGGGCCATGGACCAGAGCTTGAGTGGCTTATCAGGAGTACAGTGCTATCTTGACAACATCCTGGTCACCGGTGCAAGAATGAAAAGAGGCACGTTACGAACTTAAAATTTTAAGAACTTACAGAAATACCTTTTGTGTGTGTCTCTTCTATCAATAATATAAAATGTGAGACAAAGCTAAAAGAAGAATGTGATCTAACCTATCAGTTAACAAATAATATTTGTCAGATACGCTATACATTAAATGCCACAGGTACCTGATTACCATTTTCCCTTTTGATTTGAGGAAGACAAGTGAAACACATTTTTACCATATGCTAGAAGAGTTCTACAATTTTCAGACATGGTTCAATCTTTTTGTAAAGCATAGCGAAAATTAAAGAAGGTTCACTTTACTGTGATCTTTATTTGATTAATTTTCTGTCTTTATTTCACATTTTAAATACCAATAAGTCAAAAAATTGTTTTTAATTGACATTTCATAAACACCTTGTGAATCAACAGTGCTGACTGAAAACAAAAAGAAACACATTATACAGCATAATTGACTGAACAAAAATGAAATGAAATTGGATTTACCTTATTGAATTTACGTAAAGTAGTTAAATTTACCTAAATGTTGGTAGTTATAACATGGAACATTTTGAAGAGTAGAAATTAAATCTGCTCCCCAGATGCCACTTATTTTCGATTTTGCATATTTCTTTATCTGCTAATCTGCTCTTTTGAACCACTGTGTTTCACAGAGTTGATTACATGCAATTTGGAACCAGTTTATGAAAAATAAATTCCCATACAAGTGAGGTGATTTTTTTCTATGTAATGTTCAAAGGGGAGTTATGTTATACCTTTTGCACTTGCTACTGAAATTAAATAAAACAATCAAATAACTCAACTCAGCAAGGTAGCAGAATGATATCATTTGGTATAGGGCCCAGATTTTACATAAAAGCCAAACTTATACTGATTATCAATGTTGCCTTTAGAGTATTGGATTTGGTACAATTCACCAAGTTAAAGAACATTAATTAAAAGATACTGAGAAAAATACACAAGATTCTGCAAATGTCAGAAATCTGAGGTTAAATCTGTGATCCATAAAGAAGAAACTTATCTTCTATAGTATAGGAATGTCCAAAAATTTATATTCAGTGGGCTAAAGAAGAATATACCATTTAATTTAATTTGGAATTTTGATTTGCCTAGAAATGCACCATTAATCCTTCTATATGGAAATTTCTTAATGGCACCTCCTGCATGGGACTCCACAAGTAATTATTGACAAATCTGTCTTCTCTGATATATAGTATAATTTCATGCTGCGCTAAGTATTAAGGACTGGTATAGTTCAAGGAATTAGCTCATTCTGAATGTTTAGAAGAATGATCTTATAAAATAAAAAGTCAACTAATCCTTACAGAATAGCTGGGGGAATTTCTTGGTTCATATTAAAAGTGACTTAATTGTGAGACAAAATTTTGAAGATCTTATTTGGGTCCCAAATCTGTTACCTTCTCTAATTTGAATAGGCCCTTGCTATGTAAGTGGTTTCCATTGACTTCAATGAGCTAGGATCTGGTTGGCCCTTACATGGGCACAAAGCATTTATGGAGTAGTGCTGGGTGAAATGTTTTGGATAAATAGTTTTATTCACCAAAAAAATGCAATTTTGGTCAACTCAAAATTATTCACACTTTTGGCCATTGACTAATTAGCAAGAGAGAGAAAGTAAGAATAACTTCATAGCTTGGCAGATGGGACGCTCATCTAGAATGTGGATGATTGAAGTCCAGATCACTGTTCCTCTGGCTAATTATAAAAATGGTACAATTTCAGCAGAAGAGACTGAGAAAGACATACCCCAGAATACCCTGTAGATCAGTGACTAGACCACTCACATGCCAGTGGCATACATGGGTCTCCAGTGCCTAGGGAAACGCTCCCCATAGGTGACAACAGGAGCGCCCCACAGGGGTGAGCATCTGTGGGCCTATTTCCCATTCTCCTTTACTCTTCCACCAACAACAACAAACAAACAAACAAAAAACATCTCTCCTTATAGTCCTTAATTCTGCTGGCTAAGGATTTCTCTTTGTGACCCTTGGCTTCCCTTATTAACTTACTATGTTTCCAGGCTTCTGAAATATTCATTACTATCAGCTTCCTCTTTCTTCCATTTATTTTATTTTATTTTAAATTCCCCTCTCAACCAGGCTGTTTTTAAATCAATAAGGACATCTTCCTTGATTGTGGCTTCTTGGACATCCAGTAAAATATATTTAAATATTTTCCAATTGTTATTTACATATTTCTGATTATATTCTTCTTTTCAGGAGATTTGACTCATGATTGTTTTTGGCTTTGTGGAATAGCCCTTTTAATGTACCAAGTATCTATCACTAATCTAGCCTTTATTCTATTCACATAGTAGAAATGTGATTAGGTCATGATCAATTGCACCTAAATTACCATTATTTTTAGTTACTTGATCAATTACTCTTTATCTGCCAAGACCAGGTGTATCACAGAATTCCCTTTGTCGGATGCAGCACTTCCTGATTCAGAAAATTGTCATCGATAATATTTAGAAATTCCAAGGATGTTTTAGTACTTGAAACATGAGAAGTCCAGCATATTTTGCACTAATTGAAGTCCCACATGGTCACATAGGTCTTGCCTTACACATTTTATATAGGTGCACAAGGAGTTAGTCCCTAGTCTGTGTCCTTAAATTCAGGACTATAAACCAATGACTGTTGTCCTCTGGTTTGTGTAACAAACTCCTGATTGTTACAAATCATCTGGCATGTTTTAGTCTATTTGGGGGTATCTGTAGCCATTGTTCTCAAATTTCTTTTTTTAAAGAATTTGACTATTTAAAATGTATAATAACATCAGATAATTTTCAATCTATTATGTCAACAAGAATCAATTTTATATTCCATTTTAGAAAATTGTAATTGAAGTGTGTGAGGAAAGGATGACATTCATTACAGACAATTATTAAAATCTATAGCTTTTTTTCCCCACAGAAGAATATACTGTACCTTTAAATGTTAAATATTGATAATGTGGACAGATATAATGATTTTTATCCTAAGGTTTGTGGTGTTAGAATAACATGAATTTCAAATAATCTTTGACAAAGAAATATGCTGTTAAATGATCTAACTGTCATAAGAATGAGAAAAGAGGCAAACATGTGGACATGCTGATAGTGCCTTCCCACAGCCTGATCCTTTAGGGATGAACCAGTTCTATTCCAGAATGATTACTCTGTCATTCACTAGAGCCTATCTTGTCTGGTGCTGTCATGCTTGGTCTTTGACATTAACAATAAGATTAGCACCAGCACTGACTGTCACAATGCCAGCCAGAACCTAGAAAGATACCAGAGAGCTTGCTTTGATAAAATTAAATTTAAGACAGACCTTTAAATCTGTGCTTCCAGGCAATGATTCTCAAGCCAGACCTAGGGAAGGATATTGAATTCCAGCTGGAATGTGGAACATAAATGTCATATTGGAAGCCTCCAGTTTAAATCCTTGAAATGCATAGATAAATATGGTCTGCTCATTATATTATGAGATTATATACTGTCATTAATATAGAAATAAATTTATAAGAATTAAGGACTATTTTGCATAAAATAGATACTGCTATCTTCAGCTTAGTCAGTGAATTTTTCTTCTTTTTAATAGATAATTTATAAAAGTGTTCAGATTCTACTTTACATAAACATCCCGGGTAATGAATATCTACCATTTATAGTACATTATTTTGCTTCACATGTGTATTTACCATAGGAGGTCAAGGTGAAGAAAATGCACATGCAACAGAGTCATAACAAAACAGTCATAACAGCTTCCTTGGAAGTTTTAGGACATTGTGGTGTTCAAGACTTAACAGCTGTGGCAACTGGCTTTTCATCCTGGGAGGAGGAGTGACAAATGTGGCATTAAAATAATCTCTTCTACATAATTCTAGGTCTGACAACTTTTCATTATTAATCCTAGTTCAGACATTTTAAAATCTGATTTTAAAATGCTGTTCTCTTTCCCTTGTCATATGTAGGATTTCAATCTTAACAAGTGAGAAGCAATTTATACCCTAAACAAACTGAGAGTAAGTATTTAACAAAAAAAATTACCTCTGTTTATTTACACCTAATATTAAAAACAATTGACTGAACCATTAGGGGGTTAAGATTCAATCCAGTATTGGGGGAAAAAGTAGCTTGAACCTTTTCTCTGGGTATGTCTGTAATTCAACAAAAATCCTTGGCTATGTCTACATTTAAAAAGCTAAGTCGACTCTGTTAAGTCGACCCAAGTCGACTTAACAGAGTCGACTTAACTTTTCAAGTGTGGACAGAGCATTGGCTCCCGCTGAGAAGGTTGCCACGGCTCCTTTCTTGCCGGGAATTGCGGGTCCCAGCAAGAAGAAGAGAGCAGCACTCCCTTCTTTCTGGGACCCGCATGGTCCCAGGGAGAAGAGAGTGGAGCTCACTTCTTGCTGGTGTAACCTTCGGGTGGGCTAAATTCATTTAATTGCCCTTCTCCAGTGCCCCACAGAAATCAATCCCAACCCCTATGGGGAAAGCAGCTGGAGACCCAGGATCCAGTCTGTACAGGACTCACAGCGAAGCTTGCTCAGAGCTATACTCACACATTAAAATACTACTAAAACAAACATAACAATGAACTTTATTAACTACTAACTAAATGAACCTTATCCTAAGAAAACAAACTACAATTAACCAAGAACAATCCCTTGCATGAAAGATACCCAAGAGTCCCAAAGTCTGTGTGGAATTCACCCAACTCTCAGCTACAGTCTCTGTTCCAGTGTGGAAGCTTGAGTGGCAAGAAATCGCTGTCCTCTTCTTTCTTTGCTGGGATCCTCTGTAGCATTCCATGCAGGCTTTCTCTTCTCCTCTGCAACGAGCCCTCAGTCCCATATGCATGTCTGCAAGGTCTGTTGCAAATGACTCCTTTACATGGAGAAAACATCTTGTTCACTCCTGGCTCAGCTCCTCTCCAGAACACTGAGCACATGGTCTCCCCTCAAGGTAGCTCCTGCCTGCTGTCTGCTCAGGCTGCTGCTCTCCAGTCATCTGACTGACAACATCACATCACACCAGCAGGGTACACTGTGGAGCATGCTCAAAATGCTACCACTCCCTGCTTCTGGAAGTTTCTAGTTGTGGGTAGCTAATCTGCCCAACAACAGTAACCCACCCTCAGCAGGTCTCTCAGAGATAGCCTTTTCAGGCATATGGGTTACACTGGGACCCACACAGGTCTCGGAGAAGAGAGCGCAGGCTGGGGCTCCCTTCTTGCTGGGACCCATGCCGGTCTGGGCAATAAGGGAGCTGCCGGGGCTCCCCCTTGGAGGTTCCCCTGTCCGTGGAGCACTGGAGAAGACAGCCACCAGCGCTCCATGGACAGGAGAACCTCCAGGGATTCCCTGTCCACGGAGCGCTGGTGGCTGTCTTCTCCGGCACTCCACAGACAGAGGAACCTCTGGGGATCCCCTGTCCATGGACCACTGGAGAAGACAGCTGCCAGCGTTCCACAGACAGGGGATCTCCAGAGGTTCCCCTGTCCCGGGAGCACCGGGAAAGACAGCCGCTGGCAGCTCCCAGGACAAGGAAGCCCTGGGAAAGAGAGTGGTCAGCAGGGGCTCCCTTTCCCCAGCCCTAAGTTGACTTAAGGAAGTAAGTCGACCTAGGGCATCCACACTGGTGTTAGGTTGACTTAATAAGGTCGACACCTTAAGTCAACCTAACAGGCAGTAGTTATTAAGTCAACTTAGGAAACCCTTAAGTTGACTTAATGAAAGTCTGGTGTGGGCATGAAGTAATTTAGGTCAACTTAAACATTCTTAAGTCAACTTAAATTGCTCATTTAGACATAGCCTTTGTGTCAGCAAATCTGAGTCCTGGTCCATGGAACTAAAATTACTGGGCTAAAAATAACAGTGTTTTTGCTTGGTTTGGAGCGTGGGATCTGAGACCATTGTTGGGTTAGGTTCCAGCATGAGTGGGAGTGCCTGCACTGCTATTTTTAGCTCTGTAGCAGAAGCCCCATGAGCCTGACTCAGTTGACCCAGGCTACGAAAGACTAGCTGCTGTGGGGTCTTTTTTAGTGTAGACATACCGGCTATGTCTACACTTACAAAAGCTAGTTCGAATTAATTAATTCAAACTAACTAATTCAAACTAATTTTAGTTCGTTTGAATTAAGTTAATTCAAACAAGCATGGCCTCACTAGAATGCTAGTTCAAACTGGCCATGTCCATGCAGGGCACTTGCTTAGTTCGAATTAGTCAGTTGCATGAAGGTCAATCTGCCGATTAGTTCGAACTAAGCAGTTAGTTTGAACTAATATGGCTACACTGACTTATTTCGAACTAACTATTTCAAATTAAAGGTTAGTTTGAACTAAGCAATTGAATTTATTAGTTTGAATTAAGAAAGCCTAGTGTGGCCAAGGCTTAAGTTAATTCGAATTAAGTTTCCTTAATTTGAACTAACTTGTAAGTGTATACATAGCCACCCATGGTTTCCAACTAATCTGAACAAACACCCCTCCATCTGTGGACTTCCTCATGGTCATTTATACCTCTTTCCTTTCCCAAAACTCTGTTTCTTGCTATATTTAACTTTTTTAAAAAAACATTCAAACCTGCTAACCTTCTTGCAATTAAGAAGGCTGAAGTTCAAAGAAAAAAGAAGAGAGCATTTTTAAAATGTGCCAAAATACATAGCAGTAAAGGTTACGATTTTCTTTGCTCTCTGTAACTTCAGCTGAGGACTTCATGTAAGTTTTACCATTTAATAGCAACAATTATTTCTCTCACAGAACTTGCTACCTTGGCCAGCTGTGGCAGTGGACCATCTGCATTCAGTGAACTCTAGCACTTTGTCTTGCAGAATTTGACTTTTCTTGAGAAGGTTAGACTAGATGATCAAATGGTCCTTTTAGGCCTTAAAATATATAAAGCTATTAAATACTTTGCCTGTCTTTTCAAGATCTTTCATAGAGATCATAGTATGATAGTTTTATAATTTTGGTGTAAGTGGTCAAAAGTTACAACGAAGAACTTTTTTTCCAGGTCCTTTAATTCAAAGATAAAGTCAAACTTCCACTCTTCCAAAAATTCTGCTTTGTTCTAAATGCAAAAAATGCAGCACAGAAACTTATTTCAAAAATTAGAGGGTTTGGGAGGAGGTGGAGGTCAAAAGAGGGTTAATCGCAGAAACTCTATCACTTCCTTAACTCCAGTCTACAGAAATTAAACATTTTACCCCCAAATGTAGTTCTGACTGATACAATGCTCTGAAAACATGGAATATTCAAAGCCTATTATGTCGACTTTCGTCAATGTTGTATTCATCTTCATGGGCTGGTTGAGTTGGTCAGCAGTGGAAACTAAACACGCTGGGGGTAATCAATGCAAATCCCTGATGCAGATACAAGACAACTGAAATTTCACCCTCCTACTCCTCTAGGGAAATGGTACAGAAATTGATGTGACCTTGTTCAAAGGTCTTAACAAACAAAGGACTTCAAACTGTGTAAAATACCAGCTCTGGCCGGGGAAGATGCTCCTTCACCCTTGATCCCAAAAGCCGTGCTAGCTCATTGGGGGGCCTAAGCAGGCATATTTTGGGGCTGCTCTACTCCCAACACATAAAAGGAGGCCCTCTTGAGCTTCTCAGGCCCCTAAGCAATTGCTTAGTCTTTTTATGGCAGGTCTGCTTGATCCAAGGATTGATAGGAGACTGTGACCAAAGATGGGCCCTGAGGAGGACCTGAAACACTTTAAAACCAACCAGTCTCCATATGGAACAAGGGTAACCATCTGGTAAGTTAAGCAAGCATAGAGGCTGTTATTTCTAAGGTATGTTTTCTTTGAAATGTTTTTGTTCTGAGTAATTAGCTTTTTAAGGAGAGCTGGTTGGTTAATTCATTGCCTCTAAGAGAGCAGAAATGTGCTGGGTCAGAGATGCAGTTCACTGAGGAACTGTGACAATCACTTGCTGGGAGAATGTGAAGTAAATAAGGTGAAAGACTAAGTACTAATCTTGCATTTTGCCCTGCTTTTAACCCAAATAGGCTAGGATGCAAATGAAAAGGAATGAAAGTACAAAATTAAACCGGACTCCAAAGAGAGTGAAAGTTTTGCCTTTCAGTAATGACAGGAGATAAGGGAAAAGATTCAAGCTAATCATGCAAGTGGGAGAGAGAAAGGGAGAAAGATGGTGACACTACAAACAGTGGGTGCATCTACACTTGTAAATTAAGTCGACTTAAGCTTGCTTAAGTCGACTTAATTTACTCTGCGTCTACGCTACATTTTCCTTAAGTTGACTTAAGCAAACTGCTTAAATCGACTTAAGAAAAATTAAGTTGACTTTGTTAAACCTGGTTTAAAGTCGACTTTAGGCGTAAGTCAACTTTCTAAAGTCGACTTAAGCCTGTGTGGATGCAGAGTAGCCCTAAATCGACTCTAAGTCGACTTAGGACTCTCCAGGACTCCACCACTGCCCTCCCTGCTGGGGGAGTTGGCATGGGGGAGCCTGGCATGCCCACCCAGAGGGCAGGGCAGATCCCTGCCCACCCTGCCCCTGTGGCCTGCCAAGTCCCTGTCCCCCATTGCCCCATTGTACCCAGGTACAATGAGGCAAAGGCTGAGCCCCCTGGCACTTGGCAAGGGGTTCCCCCCCTGCCACTGCGAACCTCTCCCAGGTCCACCTAGCCGCTAGAAGTCGACCTAGACATACAGTGTGAATGCTCTAGGTCGACTTTGTAAGTTCCCCCCTAAGTCAACTTAAAATTTAGTTGTGGACATGCTAAGTTGACTTAACAAAGTCGACTTAAGTCGACTTTAGCTAAAGTCGACCTAAATTAACAAGTGTAGACATAGCCAGTGATCTGGACTGAATGTAGCCTTGCTTCTGCCTCCCTTCTTCTCCCATAAAGTAAAAGGAGGAGGTGTAAAAGACGTTGGGCTTACAACCCCCCAAAATGGAACATTACCATACATTTCAGGGAGTGGTACCAGAGGGTACATGTGTAATTAGCCCTACCAAGAAGGAGGGGGAGAGGGGGTTTCATCTGTGAATGGAACCAGGGTCAGGGAAAGAGGGAGTTCTATGGGTGTTTAAAACTATGAATGGGGTGGGGGGAAGGAACTCTATCTGCATATAGAGACCAAATGTTGGGAAGGTTTGGGAGGCACTGCTATGGTTTTAAGCTTGTCAGTATAACCCCAATAAACCCATAGGGAAGTGCCTGAAGTGGACTCTGAACTGTCACCTTCCAGTGGACTGTATCTGGGAATCAAGTGGGAAGGGACAGGGGAGCCACAACTTCCCTAATCTGAGTCATGGCACCAAGATGTTAGGGTTGCCCCCTGGTTTCATCTCAGCTCTCAGAGAACAGTTTGCTAGAAAACAACTGTCCAGAGTCTCATTTTAATATGTATCACAGCACCATATAATTTTATTCTTCTGTTGTTTTTTATTCCCAATAAAACACATCTTCTATTCTCCCATCTCCTGCTCCTCTGCACAACCACCTGTTTCTAATTTGTTGCTCTTTGGCTATCTCTACACTGGCAATTTAAGTCGACTTAAGGAGGCTTAAGTCAACTTAAATTAAGCCACATCCACACTAGGCTTAAGAAATTCCTTAAGTCGACTTAATGAAAGCTTAAGTTGACTTTGTTACTACCACACATTAAGTTGACTTAACCCTTAACCGACTTAAGGACGGTGTGGACATGGAGTAATCCTTAAATCGACATTATTGAGTCAACTTGAGGGTCATTAAGTTGATTTAACAAAGTGGACTAAGTCAACTTAAAGCTAAGCTGGGGGGAATTGTAGACACGCTGGAGGGCAGGGACAGGACCCAGGGAGACTTAGACAAATTGGAACACTGGGACAAAACAAACCTCATGAGGTTCAACAAGGACAAGTGCAAAGTCCTGCACTTAGGACGGAAAAATCCCATGCACTGCTACAGGCTGGGGACCAATCGGCTAAGTAGCAGCACTGTAGAAAAGGACCTGGGGGTTATGGTGGACGGGAAGCTGGATATGAGCCAACAGTGTGCCCTTGTTGCCAAAAAGGTCAATGGCATATTGGGCTGCATCAGTAGGAGTGTTGCCAGCAGATCGAGGGATGTGATAATTCCTCTCTATTCAGCACTGGTGAGGCCGCATTTGGAATACTGTGTCCAGTTTTGGGCTCCCCACTATAAAAAGGATGTGGACAAATTAGGAAGAATCCAGTGGAGGGCAACAAAAATTAGGGGGTTGGGGCACATGACTTACGAGGAGAGACTGAAACAAGTAGGCTTATTTAGTCTACAGAAGAGAAGACTGAGGGGGATTTGATAGCAGCCTTCAACTACTTGAAGGGTTGCTCCAAAGAGGAGGGAGCTAGGCTATTCTCGATGGTAACAGAGGACAGAACAAGGAGCAATGGTTTCAAATTACAGCTGGGGAGGTCGAGGTTGGATATTAGGAAAAACTTTCTCACTAGGAGGGTGGTGAAGCATTGAAATGGGTTACCTAGGGAGGTGCTGGAATCTCCGTCTTTGGAGATATTTAAGGTTCGGTTAGACAAAACCCTGGCTGGGTTGATTTAGTGGGAGTGGTCCTGCTTTTAGCAGGGGGTTGGACTAGATGACTTCATGAGGTCCCTTTCAGCCCTATGGCTATGTCTACACTTGCACTTTTAAGTCGACTTTAACTAAGTTGACTTAGTGTGTCTACACTTAAAATTAAAGTCGACTTAAAGGGGAACTTACAAAGTTGACCTAGAGCATCCACACTGGATGCTCTAGGTCGACTTTGTGTGGCTAGGGGGACCTTGGGCAGGTCCACGGTGGCGGGGGGCATCCCCTGTGTACAATGGGGCAAAGGGGTACAGGGACCCTGGCAAGGCAGAGCCCTGTGTGTGATGCTGTCTGGATTTAGGGAAGCATTTATGATATTATTTTCTATAGATACCTCAAAAATGCTATAATCCATAGGAACTATGTCATGTTTGGTATCAATAGAAAGGTAGTAATTTGCTGGGAATGATTATATAGTTTATGTCTAGGAATTCTATTTTGATTAGAAGTTAAGAATTTGATGTTATCTCCATACTATAACTTGTGTCATTCTGGACAAATGCCTCAGACGGGAGGGTGTGAACAACCATTGTCTCCTTAATGTTAAGGAATCTGCCAGGTGATATGGTCCCAGGGAGTAAACTGATGAGCCATACACAATGGTTATATTCTTTATTCGACTTAAGCAAAGTGTAGTGTAGATGCAGGGCCAAGCTTAAGTCGACTTAATTTACCAGTGTAGATGCAGCCTATGACACTATGAGTCAACTTAGTCCACTTTGTTAAGTCAACTTTAATTAGGTCGACTTTAAGTCAACTTGAAGTCGACCTTACTAAGTCGACTTCATAAAGTCTACTTAACTTTTCAAGTGTAGACATAACCTTTGAGCCATGTCTTAAATAATAACCCATTTGAAAGACGTAGAGTGCCACCAATTCTCACTGCAGTCAATATGAGTGGAATGTGCTGAGCACCTCCCTCTCTGAATCATGATATTAAGCTGCAAACTCATAGGGTCAGGAAGCATGTCTCATTTTTTCCAAGTCATGCACATTTATGGAATGATAAAAATAAAACAGAAATAAGAAACTACCATTATGCTATGGTCTTAAACCTCTGCAAAACATAAATACTATGAAAAAAATTAAGGGCAGATACTGTAGCTCAAAATTTTCTTCCTCTTTTTTGTATGATTTAATACATTTCTGAATATTGATATATAGTCTGTGATGAGCAAACAAAGGGATTCTTATGAACAGAAACTCCTTCTCTTTCACATCAGGCATTAACCTTGGGTCTTCTCTACACTGGATTTTCTGGCAAATGGTGTAACTCTGCCAGTGCAGCTACACTGATGCAAAGCCCTAGAGTAGACACACTACAGTGATTAAACCATGAATTATTTTATATGAAGTAGAATGGTTTTGATAGAAAAGATTGGGATGTTTTAATGTGGGGATCTCTCACAGTTTAGTGGCTAAAAAACCCTCCTGAGGGATGAGAAACTCCTCTTCAAATAATTTCTCATTCAAATGTTATGTGCCTCTCACATCCCAGGTGGTTCTCTGATCACTGGGCTAAAAGACAGCCCCTCCGCCCACACCAGCCATTTGTTGCAAGCGTAGGCATTTTCTCAGGATAATGCCTAATTTCACATGATTTGAGGGTCGCACTGGGGCAGTATGCATACTCAGAGGCAGAAACATAGGAGTTTTATAGTGCAAATTTAATTGCTGAATAAGTTTAAACACCTAGGCTATGTCTACACTTGTTAATTAAGTCAACTTTGCTAAGTTGTCTTAGTATGTCTATACTCAAAAATTAAGTCGACTTAAAGGGGACCCTGCCAAATCGACTTAGAGCATCCAAACTGGATGCCTAAGTCAACTTGTAGGGGCTAGGTGGACCTGGGACTGGTCTACGGTGGCAGGGGGCACCACTTGCCAAGTGGTTAGATCAACAGGCTCAGCGGGTAGGAATCAATGGCTCAATGTATGGTTGGCAACTGGTAACAAGTGGAGTGCCCCAGGGGTCGGTCCTGGGGCTGGTTCTATTCAACATCTTCATTAATGATCTTGATGATGGAATAGACTGCGTGCTTAGTAAGTTTGCGGATGACACCAAGTTGGGAGGAATGGTAGATACTCTGGAGGGCAGGGAGAGGATCCAGGGAGACTTGGACAAATTGGAACACTGGGCTGAAAGAAACCTCATGAGGTTCAACAAAGACAAGTGCAAAGTCCTGCACTTAGGACGGAAAAATCCCATGCACTGCTACAGGCTGGGGACTGATCAGCTAAGTAGCAGCGTTGTAGAAAAGGACCTGGGGGTTATGGTGGACGGGAAGATGAATATGAGCCAACAGTGTGCCCTTGTTGCCAAAAAGGCCAATGACATATTAGGCTGCATCAGTAGGAGTATTGCCAGCAGATCGAGGGATGTGATAATTCCTCTCTATTCGACACTGGTCAGGCCGCATCTGGAATACTGCGTCCAGTTTTGGGCTCCCCACTACAGAAAGGATGTGGACAAATTAGAAAGAGTCCAGCAGAGGGCAACAAGAATGATTAGGGGGCTGGGGCACATGACTTATGAGGAGAGACTGAAGGAACTAGGCTTATTTAGTCTACAGAAGAGAAGACTGAGGGGAGATTTGATAGCAACCTTCAACTACTTGAAGGGTTGCTCCAAAGAGGAGGGAGCTAGGCTGTTCTTGAGGGTAACAGAGGACAGAACAAGGAGCAATGGTTTCAAATTACAGCTGGGGAGGTCAAGGTTGGATATTAGGAAAAACTTTCTCACTAGGAGGGTGGTGAAGCATTGGAATGGGCTATCTAGGGAGGTGGTAGAATCTTCATCTTTGGAGATTTTTAAGGCTCGGTTAGACAAAACCCTGGCTGGGGTAATTTAGGGTGAGTGGTACTGCTTTTTAGCAGGGGGTTGGACTAGATGACCTCGTGAGGTCCCTTCCAACCCTATTATTCTATGATTCTAAGTGCCAGGGGGCTCAGCATTTGCCCCATTGTACCTGGGTACAATGGGGGCTGAGCAGGACAGGGACACTGGCAGGGCATAGGAGCAGGGTGGGCAGGGCTCTGTCCTGCCCTTTGAGGGGGCATGCCAAACTCTGCCTGTGCCAGCCACCCTGGCATGGAGGGCAGTGGGGGAGCCCTGAATCCCTTTAAGTCAACTTAAAGTTGATTTAGCGCTAATCTGTGTCTACAATGGCTAAATTGACTTAATAAAGTTGACTTAGCCAATAAAATCGACTTTATACTAGGTTTTATAAAGTCG
Organism: Pelusios castaneus; assembly: GCA_007922175.1. Classification (NCBI taxonomy): domain Eukaryota; kingdom Metazoa; phylum Chordata; order Testudines; family Pelomedusidae; genus Pelusios; species Pelusios castaneus. The sequence continues at coordinate 4,429,972 of ML685832.1, forward strand.
ACTTTAATTTTCCTTAAATCGACTGGAGAATGTAGTGTAGTTGCAGATTAAATTAAGTCTATTTAAGCAAGCTTAAATCGATTTAATTTGTAAGTGTAGTCGCACCCCTACAGATTTAGGTGGCAGCTGAATGAGGGTTTTGTGGATCTCAGTGACTCCTAAAATCTAGTATCTAGGTGCCTTTATCTGGGCTTTAAACATATAAATCCCTTTGGTGATCCAGGCCTAAGTCACTCTTTTCAGAAGATGGTTTGAAAGTTCAGAAAGGTTCAGGCAATATGCTTTAATCTTCAGATGAATTGGTACTAAAATTCTTCAGTTTGCAAATCTGATCATCTTTTCCCAAATAATTTCCCTGATCCAATCCCCTTCTGTAGAACTTTGTGGCATTGGGTTGCCACTGTTTTGGAAAGATTTCAACCTGCTAATCAAATGTCTCAATCTCTTTCTATTATAACCATATTCTTATTTGCTGGTTTTAGAGTAGAGTATCTTTAACAGAAATGCCTAGCTTTAATTGTACAAGCTTAATTTATTTTCCTGAAACAACCAAATAATATAAGAGAGCAGAACAATAAAGGAAAAAAAAATAATGAAAGAGGGCAATTTTCAGTCTCAATTCTTTTTTTAAGTGCAAGTTTAAAGTCTTAAAGGAATATTTCTGATTAAGAGATGTTTTAATTCCCTCTCAGTTATAACAAAAAAATAAGATTTAGCTACAGATGAACCTTTGAACTTAACACAGTATGATGTGTTGAGAAATGGAATAATTATATTTTATGTGCTTTCAAATCCCACAAGTGATATCTCATTTACAAGCTGATATATTCTAATTAAAATATCTCTTGACTTAAGAAACTTAACCTTCTTGACACAAGGAAATTTAGGCTTCGGGGAAGGGGGGTGGGAACAAGTTTTTTAAACATGAATTATCAAAAGTAAAGGCTTTTTAAAAAAAACAAATAATTATGTGAAAGAAGTAAAAATACAGTGATTCTGCTAGGAGGGGCAGAATATTATTGCTCCTCCTTCTTAAACCAGATGTCTACCTCACCAAATGGTAGTAGGTGTAGCTGTAGTTCAGCTTTCTGGTGAAGTAGAAATTTGTGATGTGTGTCACAGATCAGGGCAAGTTTACTTGTATTTCCCTCTTGTGATCCACCGAGAGCATCCATTCTAAAGCTCCTGCTGTCCCTTCTCTTCAGCAGACATCCATGTTTCTCCTTCATGCTGAAGTTTCTCCAGCTGCACAGTTCTTTGACTATACTGTTTTATTCCCAGGAAGCCAGTGAGTTTGGGAAAGGGACCCCTTAGTACATGCCACTGTGCTCTGCTGCCCAGATTGGGTGCAGTGCCCATGGTGGTGAGCCTCAGGAAGTCCTACCCCGGGGGTCTCTTCTGAGGCCACGTACCATTAGTGTTGGGCGCATGTTGTCTGGCCTTGGCGGTCCCACCACCCCATCTCCAGACACGCCACCACACCGCTCAGATCCAGGTCCCCACCACCATACGGTCCCCAGCCCCTCTTCCCCATGGGATGTCCTCCACGCCTGCCTCCTACCTGTCCCTGGGCGATGTCCCCTTGCAGTCCCTGTCCCACATGCATGCACAGACATGCCTGCAGGGAGGGAGCACTCACCGGCAGGCAGGCAATCCCCTTGTCTGGGTCTTCCATGGAGGGATAGTCTCCTCCTGCATGCCTGGGTCCGCCATCAGGGTAGGGATGAGTTCTGGGCTGGCGGTCTCCGGGGCTAGCAAGGTGTCCTCCTGCAGCTGGGTGCTGTCTCCTCCTGGTCCAGCACCATATTCTCATCCACCAAGCCCTTCTCATGGTCATCATCAAGGGAGGGGGGCTGTGACAGGCTGCTCCCCAAATCCAGTCTGGTGTGTTGCTATGACCGCTTGAACCCCACTCCTGAACCCCAATTTACCCCGCTCTGCTGGGTGACCGCTCACTCCTGAGTCAGTCCACACCAGCCACCAGCGTGTAATTGGTCCCAGGCAGTGGGTGTAAGTCCACTAGCCACACAGGCGTTGGTCCCCAAGCAAGCACACCCAGCCCCAGACTCTACCCTGGGAGCCACTGCCTTACAGGGATTGGGACCCACTCCCAATCACCTTAGTCTCAGGTTCGTCCACTTAACAAAGAAGTGGATTGTGCCCAGCCTCCCACATCCACACCCTCTAAAGACCACACAGCTTTAGGTGAAACAACTACTAGTTTATTGATCAGAGTCTGATTTCAAGTGAGAACATGGCCAATCAAGGCAGAACCAAACTATAAATGAGTCAGGAGTGACCACTATCAAATAAAAGGTATAAACCGCATGCTACCCTAACATCTCTACCTAAACTGACCTCAGAGTCCAAGATTATGCACATGGTGTTCGGCTGTTCGATGTTTTACAGCCATTCTCTGCCTGTTCCCAGGCAGGGCCCCGATCTTGCTTGAAGTTGGTTGCAAGATGGTGTCTTCTCAGGCTGAAAGCCTGCAGCTTCTCCCCCTTCACAGTCTCTGTCTTTGTTTTAACAAACTGCTGACAGCCCCTCCCCCTCACTGTCCTGTTGTGAGATTCTCTTCACTCCTACCTGAGCAGAGGAGGGAATTAGCATTCCCTTTGATGTGTAAATCTTCAGCCATTGTGCTAGAGACAGCCCTGAGAGTCTGAACCCTGTAACATGCTTCACATCTATACATACATGTCGCAGCAGGGAACATGGCACCCTGGTAATCATGTGGCACATGTTCTGAGCATTCACAGAGGAACCTGGTATAGCGTAATTGTCATCAAATAACACAATTACATTGCAAAACTGAACAGAAAGATTATACAGGTCACGCCCAAGGGCTGCACAGATGTGCATCCCGTCACAGGGGCTCAGTGGAGTCAATCGTGAGGGCTGGCAGGCCACTGCTCTCCTGCCCCAGGAAGGCATCCAGCTGTTGATAGTACTGGCAGCTGGTGATGAGGCTGCTCCCGCCCACAGCATGTCCTCCCAGGCCTTCTGGTAGCCCTGGAGGAGACCTTGATTTTCACCCGGACTTGCTGGGTGTCCCAGATGTGCCCCTTCTCCACCAGGGCCCGGGAGATAAAGGCACATACCTCCTGGTTGCAGTAGCTGCCCTGCAACCAGGAATGCACTGCCTCATCCTCCCAGATTTCTAGGAAGTCCAGGATTTCCTGGTAGGTCCAGGAGGGGGCCGGCTTGCGGTACTTGCTCCCCTCAGCCATGACTGCAGTGGCAGGCCTGGCAAGCTCTGGGAAGCAGGGTGGGCAGGGCTTTTTCCTGCCGTGTGGTTGCCTAGGGCAGGCTCTTTTCCTGTTGCCAAGAACTCTGGGAGGAAGGTCTGGAAGCCACTTAGGTCAACCTAGCCAATTAGGTCAACTTAGGGCAGCCACACCGGTTTTAAGTCGACTTAACAAATTGACTTAGGTGTTAAGTCAACCTCAAGAGTGGTAGTTATTATGTCGACTTAAAGAAGTGCTTAAGTTGACTTAATGAAAGCCTGGTGTGGACGCGACGTTCTGTAGGTTGACTTAAGTATCCTTAAGTCAACCTAAGTTGCTAGTGTAGGCATACCTAGGCATACCCCATGGTTATAAAGGGGAGTCAGTCTAACCCAAAATAGCTAAACAAATAAGCAGCTGGAGTTCATTAAAAAACAACATCGGAGGAAAAAAGATCATCATATTTGTGGTGTGTATACGTATAATTAAAAAAAAAAAAAACGAACTCATGCAGCTTTATGTAACCATCTCCTTGCAATGTACCTTGAATATTGATTATCATCGACTAATTTGGACCATGGATGAAAGATTATAATGACTCATATGCTATCCAAAAAAAAAAAAAAACCCCTGCTGCCCCGCACATCTCTATTAAAGGGAGGACTGAATTCTTTTTTCATAACTGGTTCCTCTGTTACAGTGAATCATGATGCTATTGGATGCAGGATGGAGGAAGAATATAAGGGATGAACTGACTTAATGTTTGTTGAATATGATTTGATAATTTTTACAGAATTTGTGCATTTTATAAATATATTTGCAAATTATTTGTGTTCATTATTTAACAAAGTTTAGAATATTTTATGAGCGGCATAATAATTGTGTAATTCTTAAAAAAGATGTACAGAGTTTTGTGCCTCATTTCTTCAATAAAGAAGTGAAAAATAAAAGGTTAAAAAAACAAGGGGAGAAGGTGACATAGGTTACCTTAAATACAGAAGAAATAGCTTCTTACTGAAAGATCCCTTACTGAAAGATTTAGCATTCTCAAAGGTTTTTATGATACTACCAAAATGTGTGCAACAATAGAATAATTAAATAGATCTATAACACATGAACGAATATAAATCAGAAATCATTCACTCCAATGGAATTTATACACCATGAGCATTCACTTAAGCATTACAGAAATTGGCAATTTGTATGTATGCTTTCAGTTTCAAACTATGCAATCTATATACCTAAACGAGAGATGTATATATGCACGGCGGGGACGCAGCTGCGCGCGCAGCAGCTGAATCCCCGTCTTGCTGAGGCCAGGCTGGGGAGATTCAAATCTCCCGCCCTGAGCATGCTCAGACAGAGCGTGCTCAGGGTGGGAGCGGCCTGGCCGAGAAGCAGCTCTGCCGGCCATCCCTGCAGCTCCAAGCCTCCGGCCAGGTAAGGGGGCTGGGAAGGGGCTGGAGGGAGGCCTGGAGAGGGGTGGGGGGGACAAGGAGAGAGGC
>ML685832.1:4448883-4481168 GCA_007922175.1 Pelusios castaneus
TTGGGGTTGTAGGTGGTGACCAGTGGCGTTCTGTTGTTGTTTTTCATGGGCTTCTCCTGCAGTAGTTGACTTCTGGGTACCCGTCTGGCTCTGTCAATTTGTTTCTTCACTTCTCCGGGTGGGTACTGTAGTTTTAAGAATGCTTGGTAGAGATCCTGAAGGTGTCTGTCTCTGTCTAAAGGGTCAGAGCAAATGTGGTTATATCTTAGGGCTTGACTGTACACAATGGATCGTGTGGTGTGTCGAGGATGAAAGCTCGAGGGATGTAGGTAACTATACCGATCAGTAGGTTTGCGATATAATAGCTGTGTTGAAACAGATGAATAACGAATCACAGCTTCAAAGAGAAACTGCAGAACTCGTACTTATATGCAAATTTGACTCAGTTGTCTTGGGGTTAAACAGCGACTATGGATTTTTCTCTCATTACAACAGGTGATTTGACCTCAACTTCCTCCATGTGCTGTTCCCCAGTGTTTGAATCCTAACACCTATTTTGATTTGCTGTTACAGCCTGACCTGATCCTATGTCATACACTCCCCTGCATTTAATTTCCTCACATTCTGTAAGTTTCCCATCTTCAAAGCATCTGACGAAGTGGGATTTTCTCCCACGAAAGCTCATGCGATAAATAAATCTGTTAGTCTTTAAAAGTGGCACAGGACTCTGTTGTGTTTAACTGGTTGATAGATTTTCAAAGATGCTTACTAATGGTTATAGATTGCCTGGTAACCCAAGAAATGGGAAACATCATGAGATTTAAGTGTGTAATCTGCCTGGTAATAGAGAACATACATAAGGACTGAGTGCATTGTATTCTCTGATGTCAGTTACAGTAGCAGCCAGTCCCCACCACCATCACAGGTCAGCAGATTAAGAGACCAAAAAAAGGATTTACCTCTTCCACACGATCTCCTGGTGGCTCATCATCAGCACCTGACCTATGGCTCCTGTCAGCATTCCTGTGTTTCCAGTTCCCTTCCAGAAGAAAAGCTCCAGGCCTGTTCCTAGTGTGGTCAATGTTTCTGTTACCCTGTGTAGATATAAGGTGGGAGAAATATTTATTCTTTTTAAGGTATAGTGGTTCTTCTGGTTATAATTTGGTTCTAAGCTTTAAAGCTTGTGATGTAAACCTGAGGATATGGTGTATTGTAAGAGTATTGGCATTACAATATAAATGGTTCCTTGTTTATACCTTACTGCTCTGATTAAGATTGCTGCCTATTGTAAAGAATTTTAAGGTTCTGTTAAATTTGAGGCTATTGGGTAATTTACCTGCAGATGATAGATCAGGGGTTAGCAATAATAATGAGAAACTAGCCGGTGGTGATGGCAGAGAACCAGCCTGGAGGGTGGGAGCTGGCAGGGAAGGGACTGTGGGTGAGCTGGGAGGGGAGATGACGTGGGGGGAGGAAGTTGGTGAGGGAAGAAATGTGGGGAGTTCACGGGGGAGGGAGGAGAGCTAGCCCCGGAGCACACAAGGCAGCACAGGCCAAGAAAGGGGCAAGGGGCAGGGCAGCAGCAGGGCAGCCCCGGAGCACTGGCCCCTGCACAAGCACCATTTGGAGGGGTGGAGGGGAGCGGCACAGCCCTCGCCCCAGAACGGTGCAGTGCTGGCTGGGAGGGCAGGGGATGGGCCAGCACAGTGCTGGCTCTGGAACAGCGCAGCACCAGACCTGACCCCAAAGTGTTGAAGTGGTGACCCTGGCCATGGACTGGCGCAGCACCAGCTGGGTGAGGGTGAAATAGAGAGAGAAGATCAGAGATAGGACATGAAAGGCCTTAAAAGTGAATTTGGATTAATATGGCAAAAAGGGGAGCCAATGAGGAAATGCAAAGAATACTAATGTTGAAAGCACTGAGTCAGATTTCTGCAGCAGCGTTTTGAATAGATTCCTGGAAGCTAAGACTGTATTTGCGTAGACCAGTAAGGAGGAGGTTCATGTAGTCATGATGTCTAGAAACCAAGGATGGGGAGAAAGGTTTAGTTCTTGGACAGCAGTGGATAGGAAAAAATATAAAGATTTAGACATGGCCTAGTTGTGTAGATCTAAACACAGAGAGGGAATGAGTCAAAGATGAAACTGAGTTCACAGTCCTTAGCACATGGGAAGATGATGGTGTTGTCTGTAATAGAATACAAAGGCAGAAAGGCTTGGAGTGGGGAGATTTAAATCTGAGTTTGATCCATGTTGACGTGCGACCATCAGAAACAAAGTATGGAGCTGGTGGTCTCTCTTTTTCCTTGCAAATGCTTGTGCTGGTTAAGCAAAGATATCTTTCAAAGTGTGAGAAAGAGAGATGAGAGTTTAGTTTAGATGAAGTAATGCTTTTGAGAAATACTAAAAATTCTAATCTGCAGTTCAGTAAGCAACTATAGTTACACATTTTTGTAAATGGACAGTCTCCTTTATTTCAAAACAAGACCTTTTAACTTCCACTAACTGTTAAGTCTTTGATAAATACATGCTTAAACTTACAAATTTGGCATTCTATTTATTTCTGCATACAGGTGTTTATAAGAGAAAGTATGTGCAGTGTTCACTGTAGTCTTCAAGCAGCAGAATAATCAACACTACATTAAATTTATATATTTTTTTTCCTTTCTGAATCAGAAGCAGTATAGAGGATGATAATTTTATTCATGATAAGTAATGTAGCAAATAATTGTATTGGAAATACTATTAGGTGAATTCTCTCCTACTCCCTTCACTAAAGAAACACAAATTACAAATGACACATACCACCCATTTCAAAGTCCCTTTATGCTATTAGAGTGATACCATGGTGCTTAGTTTAAAGGAAAATAGTGCCCAAAGTCATTATTTGCTTTAGTTTCTTATACTCAGAATCAACCAATCCTCCCCTAAGTGAAACTTGAAACAAATAGTTGCTCTTGTGTGTTAATCAGACCAAAGTCAGAATAAAATATCCACTCTGGACTATACTTCTATTGCCTGGTTTCTACTTCCTCAACAGCTTCTGACTTGGTATGATAAACAAATAAAATTGTCAAAGTGACTTACAAAGATGTTTTTGGTATTTTGATGCTTACTGAAGAATTATTTATCCTTTTACAAACAATAAAGCAAAATTGGCTTCTTTAACCCTCTCAGCTAGACTTCTTTAATTTCAGCTTCATCTAATTTGCATACATTATTTTTATCTTTTACAAACAGATAAGTTGCAGCACCATGCCAGTCAATCCAGGAGCCTTTTATTATATTACAATTTAATTTCTTATTTACTGTGCGTGCTAAATTATATTTTTGAACAAAACTGTCAACCATTCTCTCAATTGACCTGAGTCTTGCATTTTGAATGATCCAAGATGAAAGCAGCTGGAAGCCATTGTTTTAAACAGCACCTTAACTTTGTTTGTAGGAAACATGAATGATTATGCAGACTGCTAACTGAGTAGGATTGAAGACTGTAGGCAATAACAAGATATTCACATTCACCCCCTCAAATCATAAAGCAGAGGAAGCCAAATAAGATTCCTTTATCTTGAGACTTTGCTTCAGGAAGGAGAAGCTTTGCTGTATATTTAAAGTGTTCTATGTTTGTGCTCTGTGCTGACAGTCAAACTGATTCCAGTTTTGGATAAAAGATGAGGGATCAGGAGGGAGAATTTCACTTTGAAATTTGTTTCCCCATTTGTAGGACAAAGCCCTAGTATTTTCACCCTGGTGGTCTATTATGCAAAGCCTTGGTCATCATTTAGGCTTTTACCTTGTAGGTGGTTTGATGGGTCTTGCAGAATAAAATGTAGGATTTTGAACTTAAATTATAAAATGATGATAATGTAATAGGATGGTAATAACCCTGAATCTCCAGTACATGCAGCTTTATGAAGCGCTCAACATTTTTTTTATGAAATATGTAGACATCAATGCTTCAAGAAATTCCCTCTTTGGTCTCTGGTAGGTTTTTTTGTGCCATCAGTGGGTACTCCATATATTCAAGGGGGCTATCTAATTTAGCTACCACAATTTCAGCATAGAAACAAGATTTCCATCCCTAACCCTCACTTCCTTTTCTGCTATCACTGTATATTTTCAAATATAAAGCTGTATGCAAAAATGAATCAATTGCTGTGATCCTTAGATAGTTCACTTTCCTTTAATTTTCCAAAACTGGGGTCTTACTGAGTGCTTGACTGCTGAGGTAGCTGCTACTGTTATAGCAATTTCTGGAACCCTGGATTTTTCCTCCATCCAAGTCGCCAAAACAAACATGAAAATAAGGGAGGGAAAACAGCAACAACAACAAAACAAAACAAAAAAACCCCAAAACAAGCTTTTCGTGGACACATATAATGCTCACTTTAAGATGCACTTTCACTAATTAAATATTCCTTATCTACTGTGCAGGATGATGCACCTTGATTCTAATATAGACAACAATGAGGGAGACAACACAGAGAAAAAATGCTTTGAGGGTGACTTTCTTTTATCAGGAGATGGATTATCATGAAAGAAAATGCTGACATCCCACTCATGTCCTTTAGTTTTCATTAATTTATAATCTTTAGGGTAAACTAAATCCAGTGAGGTTCCCCCCAAAGTCAAAACATTTCCCTCTTGGCATCTTTTATCCATGAGCAAATTCCTCTTCCTCTAGTTTGAAATCACTTTGATTTCTCTTTGACATCTGTTTATCTGATTCTGAATGGCTCTTTATTGTTAAGCACCTGTGGTATTTTCTTAGCATATGATATATAGTGGTTAAAGTATAATTTGATGGGCCCCGGAACCCTCCTAATCTGCAGGCCCCCTTCCCATATTATCTGGGCCCCTTTCATGCATGTGCGGGCCCCAGCCCAGATAGGCATTTGCAACCACTTCTCAGTACCACATGTATCGGTTATCGCTCCATTAAAATATTTATAATTTTATATGGCGTTTATGTCTATAGCAATTATTGTCACAAACTAGCAGACACTGAATAACACAATAAGTGTTGTGATTAACAATGGTGGGATGTAAGACCTGCCAGCAGCCAGGGCAGGGTGGAACATGCATTCCGCTGGATTTTTCTATTTTTAGGGGCCCTGAAACTCTGGTCCCTCAAATTTGTGGGGCCCGGAACTGTGTTCCGGTGCGTTCCCCCTTACTTTAACCCCTGTATATATACATAAAATAAGCAATATATTGTGTTAATTAAACTATCCCAATTTTTGTCAGTCTTCCCCTTTCCTCCACACTTACAGAATAAGACATTGACAAATACACTCATGAGGGGAAAATGTTAATACACAAATTCACTGCAGAAAGTCACACACTTGGCAACATTCCTAAGTACAGTATTTTTGTATAGTTTAGTACTTTAATTTTCAATTGGCCATCACCCATTGTTTTCTTCTACTGCAAATAAAATATCAAAAATCTGTTCTTATTATAAACAGTCAAGTACTGTAATTTAAACTAGTGAAATTCAATTTGCAGCTCTTTATAGAGGTGTAGTGAAGAGCATAGCAGTACAGACGAAGCAGATACCAGTGAATACAAACTTGCAAAATGGCTCCAACTACACTGCAATCATTTCTGTGTAAGGTATTTCTAATGTGCTTAACTCCTTCGTTTTAGGTGCCAAATAGATGTAAATTGTTTTGTGTTTAAATGTCCTGGGAAGCAGAACCCCACAGCAATCAAATTTTACATTTATCACTACATTCACAGCTTATGCACAGAGAAATATGATAAAAAAAATATCCTTCATGGAAATAGCAATGTAACACTACTTTATTTCTTAAAAGTCAGAACAACAGCATACAAGAACCCAAAATCAGATAGAAGGAAAAAAACAAGCTGTTCCCTAAGGCAGGCAGGAACAACTCACCCCATCTGCCTCAAACTGAAGGTTGCCAAAATAAATGCAAAACTCTCAAAACAAGTCACTCTTTTAAGAACTAACCATAAGAGCTGAGGATATATTTCCTCCTGTCCCTTCACCCCAGTTTATACACCCTTTGCAAAATCAGATCATTCATCGTAGTGCACAAGCCAAAATGGGTCGACTGGATAAGAACCATGATATCCCCTCGTCCATATCCACACACATGGATTATGTGGATCAGACTGGCTGCCAGTCCCAGCACCAGCCAGATGGCATCCAGTGGCACCAGGCAAGAGCTACTTAACCCCCAGTTGCTGCAGGATGACAACTTTGGGTATGAATAGGAGAATCCAAGTGCCAGAAAAACAGGCATGATACCTTCAATGGTGGCTGGCTGTTTGGGTCCCTTAGTCTTGACTGAGGTACAAAGGCTTGGGATGTTGGGGCGATTCTGGGCCACCACTGCTCCAGATCCACTTTTTTTTCTGTCTTACAATCCTTCTCTTTGTAGCCATCATCTTCTTGCTGTCATTAGTTCAACCATGGTGCCACATATGGGAAGTGTGATGTACAGTACAGTGGTGACATGATGCCTGGATCTATCTCTGGATCACACATTTTACTACAGAGCTCCTTAGCCAGCAAACAGGACTAGGACTCCCACTCCCCTCCCTTCCTTCCCGCCCCCCCAAATTCTTAAAGTAATAGTTTGCACTTCTAACATAGTCCTCAATGCAGCACAATCACATCAATGCTCAAACTAGAAGTGAGCTGGGCTTTTTGTTTGTTTGTATAGACTCTTACAAACCTTACTCATTTCTGATTTAGGTGGTTTCACATATCTTGCATTTTTTATCAAGTTTTGGATTCATGAGAATTATAAATAGGTCAGTCAGAACTCAAGGTGAAACTGTCAGTTATTTATTAAGCTTCATGCATTAGAAGTGAGTTTGTTAGAGTTGTCTGATGGCTTTGGGTCATTTGGGGTTTGCATGTAAGATTAAAAGAAGGTATGTATAATTTGAGGAGAGAAGAGAGGTAAAGAGATATTTTCCTCTCTGCTCCCACTTAACATTTACACAAACACATATAGCAGAATTTGACGTTTCCTCTCTTGGTTTTTCTTTTCCATGTTTTGTAGATTTGCAAATTCACTTACTTTTGAATTGTTGCTGAATGACATTCTGGTAGGCATGAGGAAGGGAAAAAAGATGAAAAGAGGAGAAGAAATGGGCAGGAGACTAGCAGGTGCAGTTCCTACCATACAGTACCATGCAGTACTCCAAAGTAGACAAAGATATTGGGTATGAGTGCACTATATGTGGTTGTTATGACAGTCTATTTGACACATTCATCCACGAAAAAATAATACATGGACGCTCAGTAGATGTTGATAATAAATTGCCTTTTGTGTTTATTAAATCCAAAAAGCTGTTTGAGCCTTTATTTTCTCTAGGAACTTCGACACATCTCTAGGGATCACAGTTCTTGAGAGTTACAAAAGAAAGTGGGAGTTAATGTCTTGAGAGTGGTTGCCTAACTAATTACTTAGAAGAATTAAAATAGAGATGATCTGTCTGCACGGATAATTGATTTAATGCTTGAGTGACTTTACTACTAACATTTGACAAGTGCAATGGCCATCAGGCTGGAATTCTACAGGCTGAAGCGGCCCAAATAAGATTTATCTGCTGGGAGCTCAGGGTGACCACAACATTTTAAATATGATCCTGGTAAATGCTATTTGGGACAGCCTGGTTTCTGTTTATATTTGTGTCTTCTAGAAGTTTAACAAATCTGATTTAGTCACAGTTTGACTACTCATTATATTTGCTTCACTACCGACTTTTGATTTACATAAATGTTCACTACAATTTTAATTGCATTTTCCTGCATGTTACATTTTACTGCTGCAATCTATGACTGTAATTGAAAGGGACTTAATTTTTAATCAGAGAGATTTTATGTGTAAAAATATGTATCATTTTAATGTGACAAAAATTTACTGTGTTGAATAGAGTTACTGACATGGGAAATGCAGAGATGGTAATGGCAATATATTAGCCTGGTGAATATGTGCGTGCGTGCATGCGTGCGTGCGTGCGAGAGAGAGAGAGAGAGAGAGAGAGAGAGAGAGAGAGAGAGAGAGGATTTATAAAGTAAATGTTTGCTAAAAAATCTTTAATCCTAAATTTTTAAACTGAAAATAAAGTGTTCTGGTATTCAAACAGTTACAGCAATATTTAGATTTGTGTGCTATATAGTTTAATTATTTAAAAGAGCAGTATTGCAAGTTATTGAGTCCCCTGAACTCAGAAGGGACAGAGAAACTACAGGGATATAATACAGATCAAATGTGGCTCCTGGGCTAAACTGCTAATGAAATAGGATGGCTGGAATAGTTATGTTGCACTATTTGTTCTTACACTGCTAATATCTCAGTAGTTCATGAACCAGTATTCTCTCATTGTAGACAGCACCCCTTACTCCATGAGACTGGAAGCTTCATAATTTTTAACAAGAGTCTTGACTCTCTACCCCAGTGGTCCCCAAATTGTGGGGCATAGAAGAATGTTTGAGGGGCTTCAGCAGGGCTTGGGTCAGACCCCATATGGAGTGAGCAGGGAGGCCTCCCAGCCCCAATCTGTCCCCTTCTCCAGCCTTTCCCTCAGTTCCCAGCTATGTCTCTCAGTTCCATTTCCAGCTCTGGCTGCAGCTCTGCCCTCAGCTTCCAGTGTGGGGGTTGGAGACTCTGTCCCAAAAAGTTAAGGGACCACTGCTCTGCTCTTTTCTATATAATGTATCCAAGAATATCCAGCATTCAACAGCTCCTGTATAATATATTATTATTTATTATTTGTATTATTATAGCACCTAGCTATTCCAGTCATGGAGCTGTTATGTTAGGTGCTGTACAAACTCGAAACAAAAAACCCCAACCTAATCCTTTTCCCCAAAATACTTAAAAATCGAAATAAATACAGGATCTTTTAACTATCAGGGTAGTTGCAGTACACTATGTATGCTTCTCTGTTGTAGATGTACAACATTTTTGTCCTTTTATTGTATTCTCTTCATTAGCCTAGTAAAGAAAGTGTGACTCTTGAATGTTTGCCTATTTAATTGTATTTCCTATAAGTTCAACAGAATCAACTACAGTGCTTCGATGTTGTTTCTATCTATCTAGATAGATAGCGTATTTGCAAAAGAGCTTATAATATTTATGAAGTAACAAAGAATATAAGAGTAAGTTTAAGCAGAAGCAAATATATTCAAATAGAAAAATATCTTTGTACTAGCTGGTACAATTAAATACATTTTAGGTAATATCAGAATATCATCACTAACATCTCGTCCTTTTCTCTAATGGTCACCTAAGATATATCTAAGTTGCGATTAAAAACATGTAGCTGGCTCTTGCTAGCTGACTAATGGGGCTCAGGCTTCTGGGGTGCTTATTTGTGGTATAGACATTTGGGCTCAGGCTGGAGCCCAGCCTCTATGACATTTCAAGCTGGGAAGGTCCAGAGCTTTGACTGCAGCCCAAAGCCAACATCCATGCCACAATTAAACAGCCCCTTTGCCTGATCCAACTAGCATGGGCCAACTTCAGGGGTCCAATTCTACAGACATACCTATACAGTTTATTTAGCTAGCAGGATGCAGAAGAGCAGTTATGAAGACTTCTGGACTCATTGGAGACTGTGGAGGGATGCTCTGCAGTGGCCCGTATAGGGAGTGTATCAGGACAAATAATCACAGGATACATGTTTACCCAGAGCAAAAAGTTCAAAACCCCTGCATAGCTGATCCAGTATTCTAGTTAATAGACTGGAATAAAAGTCACAGCAGAGCCTGCCTGAATTTATTGGAATACACTCTTTCCCTTGCCTACCTCAGCTTTTATGTGGGAAAAGATGAGTTTTACTCTAGAGGTTATGAATCATGCTTTAATGAAATAAGACATGAGTTGTATTTATCATGTAGAAATGGAAAATGAGGAGAGCAAGATTCAACCAATTCCTGCCCCTAGCAAAATGAGAAAATTGACTTTGTATCATACCCCCACCTAGCACAGTGCTCTAGAGCAAGACGAAAAGTAACCTGTATAAATGGGCCAAATTTATTTTCAGATAGTGAACACCAAACCTTCAGTCTTTCAGGTGTGAGATCACATAGGCTATTCATATAGGTAGCAGGACTATAACCTATGGTCCATCTTTTCCAGGCTAGTTTATAACAATGAATCATCAAAGTTTTTACAAACAAAAAGAGTTGATTAGAATATGGAGATACAGTTTTTGATAGTATCTATTAGTGGTTTCCATTCTTTTCAGCCTGAGACCTAACCACATAAAGTGACCCTCAGGCAGATTCTTGGCCTGCCCTGCTCCATCTGCACCACTCTGGAAGAGTGAAGGCAACAGACACCACCTTCGGTACACCACCTCATATGAGTCAGTCCCCATTGGGTGTACTGCCAGTATATTTGGCTCCTCCCATTCCATCACCATAGCCCCTGGTCTATGGAGCTTATCAGAGGGGAAAGTAATCTGTTGAAGGTGGAGATAAGAAGAATGGTTGGTACAAACTGCACTCCACCCATGACTAGTTGGAGTGCTACGATCTAACTGCTTTCACTATACATGAGAAAATAAACACAGACGAATGATTCTGTGTCAGAGGAGATCTGGGTCCAGTTTCCACATCTGCCACAGTCTTGCTGGGTGACCTTGAGCAAATCATTTTATCATTCTCTACAAACCAGTTTCTGTTCTATAAAATGAATATAGTAGTACTTTTTCTATCTCACCAGGGGTTTTCAGGACTTAAGTATTTGTTTCTGAGATGCTCAGGTATCACTAAATGATTAGAAAAAAATTAGGCAAGATCTTAAAAAGAATGAGCACTAAGGGGTGGAGATTGGTTTGGAAGCAATAAAGGTGAGGGTGAGGGTGTCCTTCTCTAGACAGATACTTTTTACTCTTTGGCTTTTATTCTGAGACAGCTAGTTATGGCAATAGTTTGTGACCTGCACTTCTGTTTACTAGGAACTAAATGGAGACTATCTGCCACTGAACAGCAATATATATATATTTGACCTGGCATACTCATGAAAAAAATACTCTGTATGAATACGGACTTGTATTTATTCATATACTGTGTATACACTTCATATGTTGTGCATTCATTTTTTTTTTGCTGTTGAGCTTTTGTCAGTTTCATCACAGACCACATGAATCTTTGTCTTCCTTTATGCTTGTGTCTCAGAGGGATTTTAATGAGAGGCGCAAGAGTCGTTAATATATTTAATCTCAGTTTAAGAGGAACTTTCCTAATTTAAAGGTAATATTTCATTGGCATGTACTGATTTAAAGAGTAACTTTTTTAATCACATCAGGTCATATGCATAACAGTCTAATTTATTGCTTCCAAACCAATCTCCACCCCTTAGTGCTCATTCTTTTTAAGATCTTGACTAATTTTTTTCTAATCATTTAATATACCATTAGAGCATTGTTTTAGCTCCATACCCTTCAATTTCCATAAGGATAAAAATGGTTTGGTTATTCCACGAAGGCAATTGACAGATTCTGTAAATCTCTTCAATTTATAGTAATCTTTTGACTTTATAAAGAAAGAACTATCACCTGACAGAAGATCAGGGATGTTTTTATTCAGAAGGACAAATAATATGCAGCCAAGTAAAAGGAAGTTTTAGCTGAAATTCATCAATATACTGTTAAGTAATTATTTTAAAAAACAAACGTAATGACCTATGCATAGGCATGACAGCATCAGTTTCTGACAGCTGGTCCCTATATGTTTTCTGTAAACAGAGATGGAAGCAGCATCCCACACATTCTCCCTGAAAGATTTTTTTTTTCAGAGCTTTATGCAAATAGCCTGACCCTCTATCTGCTGCACATTCTTCAAACAGACACCTACCTTCAAAAGTGACAGCAAGCAATAATGTGACAAATGAGCATGTGGTCTGCACATGTGCAACATACTTTATCTAGAATATTCGGATGTGATCGAATTAAAATGACCTCTGTGACAAGGACGCTGTAATCAAAGGAGCCAGAAAGGGGAGAAAGCAACTCTGGCAGGTGCTATGTTCTAATTTAATGGCCTTTTAGGCTGGGACACCTCTTAATCATTCTGTCCACAGTGTTCGTTATATCACTTGTCTTGTATAGCTCCATTGTCTTGACTGAATGAACACTAAATTTATTTTATGATGCTCAACAAGGGGAGGGGGAAAGTAAAAAAAAAACAACCCTCATATTATAGCATGATTAGTCTGTGGGTAGACTGTATAAAACTTTAATGAATATTAATATTGGAATTAAAGATGCTTCTGTTTAGTGTTTGCTTTAGCATGCCATAAACTTTAGCCTTTCTTAGTAATTGATTTTTTTCTTTTTAAAGTAAGAAGATAAATTGTGCATGTCCTATGTTTTTTATTGATGAGAGAATTATGCAGGGAAAGTATAATCAAATCTTTCCAACTGTCTTTGCGTAACAGGTAGCGTATAAATGAGTCATTTCCTGTATGAGCCACACATGAATGCAACAAACACCCTGTGAGAACTTTATAGTTTCTTAATTGCAGCAATCAAATTTAAAAAAGCACCAACGGGTACTTTTTCAATCTGTCTTGGCAGGCTTTTGGCAAAGTATCTTTGAAAAAAAACAACCCCCATCCCTCAAAAAATCAATATTAGTGCAAGCTGAGATCAAAATGACCAACTGGCATGGACATGAGAACTTAACAAATATACATTTAGTAGTTAGCCTTTATTAAAAAAAAAGAACAAGAAAAAAAGCTATTGAATAACATTAGTTTCCCATGTACCCATCCAGTCCTAAAAATGATAGAATAATTTAGTTATTGCATACTTAGATATTTCTTTGTGCCAAAAATGTTGAAAATAAATATTGAAATATAAATATTATTTATATTTATGATCGGAAACATAGGTATATGGTTAATATGTAGTTCAGCTAGACTTGTCATGATTGTCAAGATGCAAGAATGGAAGTCATAATACTCAAGTTGTATTTGCTGTATGACTTCTGAAAATCTCTGAGGGCCTTATTCTGTAGTTAGGGGCCATGCACAATTTCTTACCTGCTTTGCTTGCCCAGTGGAAGCAGTTAAATGTCTAAATGTGTTGTTTGTACTTGTGCAGTGATAAGTAAGTAAATAACTGGTCATTTCTATAGTAAAAAAAAGTAGGTGCATTTGCTGTATACATAGGAATAAAAAATAAGGATTGTTTACCAAATCTTAAATATGTTATGTCAAATATTCTAGATATATAAAATAGGAAACACCACGAATAATGTTGTAAATCTAATTTTAGTAGATGGAATAGTTCCATTTTTAATTGAATGTAAAGAAAAGCACTTTATGATCCTTGGATGCAGTAAAAGTGAAATTATAATTACTAGGAGCCTGATTTCCAATTATTAATTCCAAACTGACATGCTTTTCATTTGGTTTACATACATACAAACTATAAACAATGGGACAACTCTTAAAAAATTAGGACCTTTGGGGTTTGTTAACTTGAACATACTGGTGTTTGTAAACCAATGGAAGTGCAATACTTATCGATACTGTCCATCTCAAATACTTGATACTTCTAATGCTGACACAGCCCATTAGAGACTATTTACATGGATTCTTATTCAGCCCCGATTCCATCTAACTCTTCACTTGTTCTCTGACTCTCTTCCCTTTTCATATTGACTGGTTCTCCATTACTCATTGTTTCCACTCCCTGTGTTCATATCAATTCTTCATTTTCCCTTTCAGTTCTTTTCCTCCTCCCTCTCATCAACATCTTCTATGACTTTGAGGATATGTGTGTATGAAAGAAAAATATGAAATTGAGAAGGTGAGAGAAAGTGAGTGAGACAGATTGTGTGTAGGTGGATGGGTTGGGGGCTGGATTATGCTTGTACAGTATGTCCTTCAACCTTCCTCACCCTCTATAGAAACAGCAGCTGTGGCAGGAGGTGAAGCTCATGAAAGTTCCTCTGATTGGCAAACTCCACTTAGATTTCCAGTATTGCCACTTCTCAACATTTCAACAGCATTAGTATGCCCTCCTAAACCAATAGATTGTCTTAAAAATTGTGAGATTAAAAACAAGTCAAAACAAAACAATGTGTTAATTTTCTTTCCATTCTGGGTTTTGGATTTTAGGGTGCCCTGAGTTCTTGTTGTTGTCAAGCCATTTTCTGCAACCCTGAGGGCTAGGCAGTTAGGGGTTATTTTTAAGGGTTATTTTAAGTAAAAGTCTGAATTCTGAAATAATCATTTGACTCCAGGCTCTGTGGCTTTAAGAAAAACACAAAATAAGACAAGCTTTTCAATCAATTTATGAGAGTTGGTGATACTGAACCAAACTTCTCAGAATGACCAGACATTTCAAAGTATAAACATTTGAAAGTGCTTGATCTATTCATCATCAATAAATTGATTCATTCATATCTATTATTATTAATAGCATGGAAAAATAAATATAACAGAACTAACTAGAAATGATGTTTTGTTCTAAACTAATTTAGGTTTCATGACTCCAAATACTTTAATAGCATAGACATGTTACAAACTGAGTAGTAGATAGATCAGTGTAGGGTTTTTTTTGTTCGTTTGGTTGGTTGTTGGTTTTTTTTTTGTTTGTTTGTTTGTTTTTTGGGGGGGGAGATTTTTTTTGTTTTAATTTGAAGAAATAATTTCCAGTAAAGCATTTTGCTGATAGTGGGCCCAATCCTTTTGCAACTACCATATCCCAGTAACAAAAAGTTAATGCTACCTTGATTAAATGTGACACTCTTTTGAAGGAAAGCAGATAAAACAGCAACAGAAATATTTGGAAGGCAATTTCATTCTAGGTGGGCTTCTGAATCTGTTATTTCAATTCAGTTCAATGCATTTAGTGTTTCACATTAGCAGCCATTAAATGTGTAGCATGTGCCAGAGAATTTGGATTTAATTTAATACAAATGTCAGCCATTCTGCAGTAGTTCAATAAACTACAGGTCTACTTTAAGAAACATAGGGTGCCTATCCACTTACAAGTTAGGTTGTCTTAAGGAGGCTTAAGTCGACCTAAACTACTCTGCATCCACACTGGACTTTCCTTAAGTCGACTTAAGCATTTCCTTAAGTCGACTTCAGGAATAGTTGACTTAATAACACCTCGTTTTAGATCGACAACGCTTAAAGTGTTAAGTCAACTTAATAAGGTTGAAATGGGGATATGTCTACACTAGAAAAGTTAAGTCAACTTTTGTTAAGTCGACTTAATAAGGTAGACTTTCAGTCGAGTTAAAGTCAACCTTATTAAGTCAACTTAATAAAGTCAACTTAACTTTTCTAATGTAGACATAGCCATAGTGTGATGCACATAAGTCATGGAAGAGGTATGATTGAATAAAACAAATTGTAACATTAATTAGCATATTAAAGTATTGAGGTAGGCATTGCATTCTATGACTCATCTGTGACACAGTGAACTCCAGGCATATCCTTATGATGTGATTGTGTTTCTTTCATGTTCATCCTTATAGTATACTATTGTTTAAAGCAAAGAGTGTCATTAAGGTGTTTTTGGAATGCTCATAACATAATGAACATTGTTTTCATAACAGAATGTTTCCTACAATATCATATGCGTGGTTAATAAGCTGTGCTTTATAATATTCCCAAATATGAGTCTCAAATGTTATAAGTCTGATCTAGACAAACACTGGGCAAATTTAATACGTCACACCTCACTAAGGCATGCATAAAACAATCCAACTCTTCCAGGAACAATGGACTAACCTAAGCATTTGCTAAGGTTATGTTCCTTGACTCCAGACCTGGACAAGACCAGGGAGGAATACTGTTGGTCATCTGACCCTGAAGGTGGGGATAATGAGGTTCCAGAGGGAGGCATGGAAAGATTTAAAATAGAGGGGATATTTTCATCCCAGGAGGTCTCTCTTGCAATCCATTTACAAGATAACATTAAGATTGTTCACAAGAGGAAAGACTGGATTGGAGACTGACCAGCAAGCCTATATGAGAAGTAGCTAAAGACTGTAAGACTACTGAAGTTTAGTTTAGAATGAGATTTGCTTTTATTTCTTCCTGATCAAATCTGACCTATATTTATCTGGCTTATAATCATTTAAAATCTTTCTGTGCTTAAAACATTTTTTTTTGTTTTATTTTATCTAAAGCAGTGCATATGGTTTGGTGGTATGTAGAGACTTTGTTCAGGATGACAGAGCTGGTACATATCAATTTTTTTGATAAATTGAGAGATATATATGAGCTTGCACTGTGTACAGTCGGTAGCACTACACTGTGTAAGACGGTGGTTCCTAGGTTTTCATCTGGGACTGGGGGTCCAACCATTGCATATTGCAGGAATGGGCAGCTCAAGGCACTCATTCACTGAGTCAAAGGCAGGGAGGAGAAACTGCTTCCTAGTAAATTGCTTGCTAGTAGTTGTGCATGAGCTTCTCGGGGGGGGGGGGGGGCCCGCCGTTTACACAGCAAAACAGAACAAGACGCATTCCAGGAGTATGAGATTGGGGTGACACAGTAATATACCAGTCCAGATTGCAGAGGGGAAAGTCACATCATCATTTTAGTTATTTTTATTAATTTGGAAATAAATTAAAAGGGATTAAAGGAGTTAAATTAAATTAAATTAAATTAAATTAAATTCGGTTGTATTTTATCATTTAAAACAACCAATCTTCTCGTTTCTTTTGATGTAATACAATCTATTCTGGAGCACTTCACTCTCAGCTATTGGAGCCCATGTTGTCAAGGGGTGCGCCTACACTGACAATTTAGGTCAACTTAAGGAGGCTTAAATTGACCTAAACAAAGCCACGTCCACACTGGGCTTTTATTAAGTCAACTTAAGCATTTCCTTAAGTCAACTTAAGGTAAGCTTAAGTCGACTTAATAACACCTAGTTTTAGGTTGACTTAAGCCTTAAGTCGACTCCTTAAGTCAATTTAAAGCCAGCATGGACAGGAATTAGCGCCTAAATCAACCATATTAAGTCGACTTAAAGCATTAAGTCAACTTAATAAGGTCGACTTTAAGTTGACATAAAGTCGACTTTATTAAGTCGACTTAACCAAGTCAACTTAACTTTTCTAGTATAGACATAGCCAAGGAGAATAATCCCACTCAGAAAGTGGTTTGGGGGAGAAGAGGCCTACAACCAGCCTCGTAGGTATTCCAAGAGTTCAGGCAGATAATCTATTATGTCCAGTTTTATTGGTTTTGCTGTCACTTTATAGGAATAAACAAGGAGTCTTGTGGCACTCTTAAAGACTAACAAATTTATCACATGAGCTTTTGTAGGAAAAAATCCCACTTTGTCAGAAGTATTTGATAAAGTGTGATTTTCTTCCATGGAAGTTCAAGCAATAAATAAATTTGTTAGTGTTTAATAGTGCCACAAGACTCCTAGTTTGTTTTGCTGAACTAGACTAGCAAGGCTACCCCTTTGGAACTGTTATAAGAATAGTTATTTTGATGTGAAGTCAATTAGAAGGTTGAAAACATTTAGTGTAAAATTGTTGCTTCTTCTTCATGGGCACTTTCCTTTTTATATGAACATGTAGCAAATTTTTCCTGAAACTTAACTTGCAGAATATAGATAGTATGCATTTGTGCCTGTGGCAGGGCCTTTCTGTTAATGATATTGATATTAGTTTTGAATGTTTACTGTTGCCAACTCTCACAATTTTTTTCACAAGTCTCATGGTTTTTTTGTTGTTGTTTGTTTGGTTTTATTTTGTTTTTTAAGGTAGAGCTTCTGGAATAATGTGATTATATGAACATCTTACATTTATTTTTTAAATGAAAACTAAATGTCTATCCTTCGTGGTACAGATAAGGCTTGAAAACACAAATCTTAAAGGCTCAAATGAAAAGAATATAGCTAGAATCGATTGCTAAATATGATTTTTTAATTCTTTGGGAAGGCTGTAAGATAATAGCTATTTCATAAGTGATGTTGGTATAACCTGTAGATGGAGTCTCTGATCACAAAGGGACTTATGTGCCTAAATCCCAGATTTAGGCACTATTGTGATCCAAGCACCTAGTTTACTCGGTTGCTAATTTTTTACTGTAAAAGCCCCTAGGTGCCTAAGTTTCTTTCTCTGGACATGTATATTGCTGCCTCAGATAAGCATCTGGGCAACTGCCTCATTCATAAATCCTGGTGTGATCCTTAAACCAAATTAAGATAGGTGTTCCCAAAAGGCTGATCACCTGTCCTGAATTGGGCAGGACAATCCTAACATGCAGAGTTCAAATCCTGATCCTGAATGACTCTGGGACAGCATCTGTCTTGGATTCTCTGTGGTGCCACTCCACTCCTGCCCGTGGCTCAGTGATGGTGCCAGCCTGTTCGCAGTGTTGGGGACTGTAGTGTGGCTTAGCCCCCTATTTCCACTATGCACCGCCCCTTTCTTCTGTCCACACTGAGGCCCTGTCTCCCAGCATGCCAGGAGCTAGAACCGGGCCATGATAAGAGCTGTCAAAGGACACTGGGCTGCTGTGGGAAGCCCCAGACCTTCCATCAGCCCTGGATGATGTTCCCTGGGGGCAGAGATACAGGTTAAGGGCTGCTCTCAGGCACCCTGTCCCCCCTGCCCAGGGCAGATGGGAAATCTGGGACTTCCCACAGTGGCCTGGATTGCCTGGGAGGCTCTTACCATGGCCTGTCTCCAACTTCTGGCCTGGCCAAGGGCCTGGGCCTCAGTGGAAAGAGGAGGGACTGGTGGTGGGGCCTTGGAATGAGGAGAAGCAGGGATTCAGTGAAGAGGAAGGGCAGGAGGTGGGTCTTCAGAGGAAGAGGCGGGCCAGAGGATGGGGCCACATGGTCTCACTTTTGCCTTCTGAAAAGTTCTCACCCTAATTCCCCTGCCTATCTCATCTCTATGGGCTAATCCACTAGGCATGCTGTAAGCATTTTTAACTCTATGTAAAATAGTCAGGAAGGGATGTCCAGTTTCCCCCCTCTTCGTGAGAAGGATTTTTAATAGGGGTTCTTCACCTTCCGAGTGAGTGCCCTAATCACTGTACTTTAGAATATTTTGAAGTGGCTTAGGACACACTTCTCTTATCTGCTTCTCCTATTGGCTAATTTAAATGGCTCCCCACCCATTGTTCTGTCTTTCGTGGATCCATTCTAATGTGCCTGTCTCTTCCCATGCATTATATTTAGGAGTCTAGGTACTTATCTTTAACTCTGTGAATTCACCTAAAACCTCTGTGGATCCAGGGCACAGCCTGTACCTAAAAAATGATTCAGTCTGAGAAATTAAGGTAGTTTTTCCTGGTTTTACAGATATCTAACTGTCAATACAGCCACATACAGAACTTTTAAAACTATTTGTTACAGCACCATATTTTTCTATGTGTTTGAACAGGAAGCATATGCAGATTCTTCTTTCCCCCTCCTTCTTTTAAACAATGTGATATAATTAATAATTTAGCTGATCTGTGATCATAATCCGATACTTAGAAATAAATTTGACTTTAATCACACCTGTAAATTATCTACAAAAACAGAGATAAATGTTTGAAAATCCAGCCCAATATTTTCCATCAATGACACATCTTCAACTGACTTAATTGTCTTTTTTTTTTTTTATTACTCTTTTTAGTTTTCAGATGTGCCAAAATTAAGCTAAATAAAAGTTCAGTTATTTCCAGACATATTTTCCTCTTCTTTTAATAATCACTAACATGGTGAGAACAAGTGAATGTTCTTTTAGTCTGTCTGACAGTAACACTGATCAGAATACTGAAAAGGAAATTAAAAGTGTTTTTACCATGACTGGCTAATATAGCAAAAGAATCTGTAAAATCTTGGCATCAGTTGGCCCCTTCCCTTTGGATAAATAATGACTGTTAATTAAAAAGTTGGGAAAATGTACTTCTCCATCTTGTTTATGGAGTTGTAGTTAGGTTAATACAATTTTTCAGCAGTTTATTACTTTAAATAAATACTTCAATAGACCCATAATCTCTTTATAAAACACTATGGATCTTCTATACCAAAATCTTTGATGCAGTATACTATTGAAAGCATTAGAAGTAGCAATGCCAAGCACATACAGTCTATGGATATGTCTACACTAGAAAAAGTTAGGTTGAACTTCCATCTTGCAATGTTCAGTGCTGCCCACTGAACTCTGCAGTTCATTTGTTCATCAATTTATTAAATTACTATGCACCGGCTTTGTCACTTCAAATGGAGTCTCTGACACACCTTAAACCAAATGACCTACTTCAGATAAAACAAACAAGTTTATTAAGTACAGAAAGACTGAAGTGATTCTAAGTCAGAGGAATGAATATTAGTATCATTTGATCAGGATGAAATAAAAGCAAATTACATTCTAAAACTAAGCTTAACCTTTTCAGTATCCTCACAAAGTCATAATGCTCACTACAGCTGGCTGACCTCCTTCAGTCAGGCCCTCCCCTTGTGGACAGTCCTTCAGTTTCTTGTTGTTTTGTAGATGGAAGCGGAAGAGAGGGCTCCGTATTCCAACACATCTCTTCCTTTAACATGTTCCTTCACTTCACCTCTGGGGTTAGGTGACAGACAATTCCCAGCATTGCTTCTTCCACTTGAGTCAATGAGCATCCTCTTACCAATGGCTAAGTCATTGTTCCTGGAACAGTTGGGTTGTTTTATATATGCCTTAATGAGTCATGAATTACCCCTCTCCTTTTGGACTGTTTAGATCTGCCTCAAGCCATGAGACATATATTTGTGAATATTACATAGCAGAGCTCCATAAACATACATCTGACATTGTAATAAATATAATGCTATAATAATAATGGTCAGTATGTCATGGCCATACCAAAAAAAACCAAAAAACCCTTACATGACATACTTTTTATTAAACAATGAAGAGTTACCCTTTAAGGGTGAACGTGAATGACACATAATTACACCATAAGGGTGTGTACGGGTGCAGTGTCTCACAGCACCATTTAAACTAGTGGTAAATTTGGCCCTTTGAATGAATTCTACATGAATTAAATAGGAAGAAAAATCATGCAGCAGAAGATATGACTGCTTTAACAGCCCCCAATCTATTCTTCAAGCCAATCTCACAGCAGTAAAAGTTAGGGAGCTTCCCCAAATCTATTTTATTACTGCAATAAAAGTAGCAAAGTGACAAAAGAGAAAGATGTTGGAACACCTTGATCAATTAAAAAGACACGAGTCTCTAGAATCACATAGTAAAACATACAAGAATTATGAACAAACAAGGAGTCCTGTGGCACTTTTAAAGACTAACAAATTTATTTATCGCATGAGCTTTCATGAGAGAAAATCCCACACTTTGAAGAGTCTGATGAAGTGGGATTTTCTCACACTAAAGTTCATGCAATAAATAAATTTGTTAGTCTTTAAGGCTATGTCTACACTTGTAAATTTAGGTCGACTTTAGCTAAGTCGACTTAACTAATTTGACTTTAGGTAGACTTAGTTAAGTCAACTTAGCATGTCTACATCTAAATTTTAACTCGACTTAGGGGGGACCTTACAAAGTCGACCTAGAGTGTGCACACTGGACACCTAGGTCGACTTCTAGGGGCTAGGGGGACCTTGGGTAGGTCCATGGTGGCAGGGGGCACCCCTTGCCCAGTCCCAGGGGGCTCAGCCTTTGCCCCACTGTACCTGGGACAGGGACCCTGGTGGGGCATAGGGGCAGGGTGGGCAGGGCTCTGCCCTCCATTTGGGGGGCATTCCAGACTCTCCCTGTGCCACCCCACTGGCAGGGAAGGCAGTGGAGGAGTCCTGGAGAGCCCTAAGTCAACTTTAAGTCAACTTAGGGCTACTCTAGGTCTACACTGGCTTAAGTTGACTTTAGAAAGTCTACTTACGCCTCAAGTTGAATTAAAAGGAGGTTTAATGAAGTCGACTTAATTTTCAGTAAGTCGACTTTATTTTCTTTAAATCGACTTGAGCAGCTTGCTTAAGTTGACTTAAGGAAAGTGTAGTGTAGATGCAGAGTAAATTAAGTTGACTTAAGCAAGTTTATGTTGACTTAATTTACAATGGTAGACGCACCCAAAAAGTGCCACAGGACTCCTTGTTTGCTTGGCTGATCTAGACTAAGATGGCTACCCCTTTGGAACTTGTCAAGAATTCTGAAGGAATTGAAGAATGAAGGGACCAAGCTGCTAAAATTATGCAATTGTTTATTAAAATCACCTATAATACCAAAGAACTGGAGGGTAGCATGTTTTGTTTCTTTATATGGTAGCCTGGGGAAACTCTTCCCATTCTCCTTACATTGTCTTACCTCTAAAAGGTATTGCTGTGAGCTGCAATCTTGGAAGAATAGCTCCTTAGAAGTTTCTCACAACTGCTCCTTGAATTGCTTGGATGTGCTCCTGCTGCTGGAGAATTAATGGATCCCTCTCATCTGGTTCTGAGTTGAAGACCTGAACTCAAATTCCCATTGAGAAATGAAATGTTTTTACTCCAGTATTTTTACTCCGGATGAGGGTCCATTGTAGTTTGAAAATAAAAAAAAAAGTCTGTACTCCTTTGTTCAAAATGTGTACATTGGGGGGAGGAAAGGTATGGCTCATTTTGTTTGAAAAGGGGTCGGTTTATGTGTGTGTGTGTGTGTGTGTGTGTGTGTGTGTGTGTGTGTGTGTAATTATCAGTAAAAAGACATTTTTCTATCTGTACTAAAATGTATACATCTACATGTCTTCAGCATTTATATCTTTTGCATTTTGCATCTGCACATATATACATGCATGAGAGAAAGAAAAGGAACCTCTGGTTCACTGTAGAAAATAATGCACAGTTCATTAGAATGAGAAATTTATTTTATAGGGAGGAATAAGAATTGGAAAAAATCGATAGAATGTTTGAATCAATCTGATGCTACTTAAGCTTCCAGATTCAATATTTAATAGCAACATTTGGAAAACAATATGCAATTGCAATTTATATTTGTGCATGTAAATTGAGTCATTGCATATTCACACTAGACAACTGAGCAGTTATGGATCTTTAGGTGTCAATATAGTCATCTGTGCATTAAATTATAGCAGCTGTATGCATACTGGCCCTTGGGCTCAGAATTTAAAAATATGAGTTTCAGTTGATTGTTTGAACTTGTTTGAAACTTTCACAGAATGCTGTATATGATATATACAATCTGTTGTATGAATAAACTTCCATCATGTAGAACCAAGTCAAGTGATACCATCTATAAAGTCCTCATGTACTTTTAAAAATTGCTAGATAACTTAAAATGAACCATAAAATCAAGTAGAGACTAAATGTTACATCATTCCAGTAGGAGAGAAACTTGTATGCATCACTATTATATCTTGCAGCTCCAGTTCTGGTCCTATACTTATGTTTCTCTGATAGCACCCATCATCTTTTTAGTATCTGATGCCAATGCTATACATGTGCAACACCAGTTACAATCCTTTATAATTCCACAGCAAAATATTCCCCTATGGCAATCCTGTAAATTGCAAACTCAGATTTCATGATTTAAGAAGCTTTTAACACATTCTTTGCAACAATGGACAACATAAGTGCAGAACTGTGACTCATAACATGATAAATATATTTATACCATTGAAGTGTTGGAAAATACAGTACATTAATTAGAAATAAATCATTTTAAACTATGTATCTTCCTACACTTTAGAGCTTGATTACTTTTTAATTTGTAGATGCACTCTTCAACAAGTCTTGATTCCTCATTAGTATGCTCACATTCTGTTTTATTTTTCTTTATAGGGCATCTATGCAATTTATTTAGAACTAGATCATAAATTTGAGCAAATTAGATTCTATATTCATTAAATGTGAACTCTATATATCCAGCAAATACATTCTAAACTTTCTGACTTTAAATGGGGGCATACACTAGAAAAAAAACCAACAACAAAAGGAGTGGTTTATGGATGTGCTCTTTGTATTAGGAATCTCTTAATGGTATCAGAAACAGAGATTTGTTGAATGTTTTTTTTAAATAATACTGGCATTAAGTGAAGTGTTTATCTTTACATGCTTGCCAGGCCATACGCAAAACTAATTCACTCTATTCAAATGGCAGGACCAGGGGAGTACATTCCCAGTTTGAATATACGTTGCTTCTGTCATGCAGTTCCTATTAATATAAAAAGAGATGAGAATAGGAACACAAAATTTCAATTCCTCCTGTACATCTACCATACATGTAAAGTGGCCAAAAGAAAGTAAATCAGAAAAGCAAACCTGAGAGAGGTACATACATCACCTGTAGGCTGCTGAATAAGCAGTGAAAGTTATATTGTTCCATTAAAAATACAATTTAGTTCTCCTTCCCACCAATAAAGGGAATAAAAATAAAACTTGTATGTCACATTTGAAAAATCTTAGCAAATGTGTCAATAAATATTTTCATTTTGTATTTTGTACAGTATCTGCCTGTACACACAAGGTGAAATTTACCCTATAGCACAGACATGCAAGGATCTTAATCTATTTGCATGGAATTTAAAAGGTGCATAAATCCTTCAGAACTGTGTACACTGAGTGACTGTCACTCACAATGCGTCATCTGAATGGCAATGTTTTTGCCAATACGAAAGGAGATTCTTTGATTAGATTATGGCATGTCTTTTTTAAGGGAGGCAATATCACGTTTACATTCCTTCTATCAGGAAGTGACAATTGTCCCATAATTCCTCCCCAGTACATTAGGAATGACTTAGTAACAATTATGCATAAATTAATCAGCTTTCACACGTGTATAGTGCCTTTTGATAACCCCTTTCCGTCTGACTTGTTTGTACCGACTGTTGACTTTTATACAATTTGTTCAGTGTAATAATGTCATGTTATTTCAAAATTTTAAGAAACTATTTTACTAAAGGATTTGACTAAGCTTTTAGAATTAAGGATCTATAGCTGTATATATGCTGAATGCATATATTAAATATATTACACAAAACACAGCTAAACCATTAAAATGATAATAAGAATGTTCTGAACCCTTGATAGCTGAGCCTTGATTATTGACACTAGGCATGATTTTCTTGCATAATGCACTGACAGTGTCAATGACGGATTGTTGCAAGAGAGAGGAATTTCTTTAGAGCTTGGAACAAAGCTGGATATATTTCCTTCAGTGTCTGCAACATCTACAGCTATGTAAGAAGGTATGATCAAGGATGTTCTACCACTGAATCACTGTTACCTTGAGTAAATCATTTAACTTCTGTCTCATTTTCCTCATCTGTAAAATGGGACTAATAATACTTACTCACCTTCTGTAAAGTGCTCCTCAATGTATGAATCAAAATTTATTGTTTTTGTTACATAATAGAACAGAGGGTAAAAATTATGGTCAAAGCTTCAGAAGGAGGGTACCAGATCTAGGGTACCTTCTAATCCAGGAAATGGGGGAGTTTAAGTTGAAGAAATAATATTCAACTTTAAAGATTCTGGCTCAGATACTCAACTGTGTTTCAAGTGTTTACCAGAATTCTCCCCCAATTTCAAACAGAGCAACCTGAGAGTTGTTCTAAATTTTGTCAGCTGCTAATCCCCCAAATGGGTCAGTACATCAACTCAGATCAGCACGGCATTTGTGTTGTGAGTCTCTGGCACAGTGCAAGTCACCAGACAGAAGAAAGAAATTAACTAGTGTAAAGAGCTAGTATCCTGCAGAAGGTGTTATGCCATAGTCAACAGAGTAGACCCATTGACCCCAGCTGTATTACTGCGGAACGTTGAAGAGAACACAAGACTTTGTTACTCTGCTCTTCCCCCACCAGAAGATGAGTTATGCAAGTAAATCCTTCGAACAGCTGAGTTTGCAGCTCAGAGTGCAAAGGGGATGGAGGAGGTAATAAAAAATTAAGAAGGAACTTGGTCTCTGTGCTGCTTGGACTCCGGGTGCCTTTCTTAGATGTAAACAGGGGATCTCCAGATGCTTAGCTGGGTTAGACCTAAATTACATATAACACTTGCTTATTATAAAAGCTTTTTTTTTTTTTATTTAAGATTGTCACTTATTTGTGTGTGTGTGTAGATAGCTAGATATGTTTACCTGCTTTAAGCTTGCAAGTAACTCTTTTGTTTTCTTAACTTATATAATAAATCTTTGGATAGTTTATTCTAGGTTTGGGTATAGCAAAACTTTGGCTGTTTGATGAGAGATGAGAACTAACATGCACTTGACCTGGGTAGAAGACTGAATTTCTTTTGGAACTGGGAGTAACCTGAATATTACTAGTAATCAAGTTCCAAAGGCGTACCTGTATTAGTCTATTGCAGAAAAACAACAGAGTTCTGTGGCATTTTTAAAGACTAACAGATTTATTTATCTCATGAGCTTTCGTGGGAGAAAATCCCACTTCGTCAGAAAGCGTCTGATGAAGTGGGATTTTCTCCCACGAAAGCTCAGATAAATAAATCTGTTAGTTTTTAAAAGTGCCGCAGGACTCTGTTGTTTTTCTGAATATTACTATGATTCTTGATGTAAGGGACCATTTGACACAAGGTATGCTCACCTGTGTGGCAAGATAGATCAGAATGCCCTATGGGAGTGTTTATGATTCCATGTTAAAGCTGCTATAGTGCCTGAGGAGCTTACACTTGATAATTGAAATCTAAGTAAGTGAAATCTAAGTGTAGAATTTGCAACCAATTTGGGATTTGTGCTCTGGTTCTTAACAGTCTGCCCTGAGGTTGGTACTCACATTCATTAGCCATTGCAGGACAGCTTGACAATTGTTAGGTTTTGTTTGTTTTTAAATAAAACCCTGTACTCAGAACTCTAGGAAACACTCTGACAATTAACCATCCCTTTTGCCAATCTTGCTTGAGAAAACAAATACCATTTTTATTGTTTTGTTTCAACTGTGATTTTTAGAAACCATTTACTTCTGTTTTTCACTTTAGCCAAATGGGGCTCAGTTTCATGTGGAAGATGGTTAGAATGTAGTTCAGTCACTTACTTCAACAAATTGCTCTTCCTATTGCCATCACCCCTGACTTATTCAACAAAGGATATTTTTTTCTGAAAAAGTGACAGGAGGCTGGAATTCTAGTTGGCTTATTTGTAGTATCAAGTATCGGATAAGTATCAAGTAAGATATCATTATATTATTCTGATGAGCAAACTTTAAAAAGGTCCCAAGACCAGTGGCTATATGTCTGGATTTTAGTGTGCAGTACAAAAGAACTGGTGAAAGCAAAAGCTTCTTGTATATTCAATCTCCCACCACTTACTACTGATGAGAATGATGTAATATGAATTAAATGAATATACTTTGCACTGCTCATCTGTAGATCTCTATGTGCTTTATCATAAAATAGAATAATAAAATATTAGGGTAGGAAGGAACCTGAGGAGGTCATCTAGTCCATCTACCTGCTCAAAGCAAGAACAACTCCCACTAAATCAAAGGTGTGTGATCATTTATCTTCATTGTGTAGAAGGTATCCTTCAGATATAGGGACCATTGTTTCACCTAATAGTAATACTTTGGGAAACACAGCAGGTTGGAGAGTATCTGAGGTGAATATGATGCATTTTATAGATACCACATATAGACCAATGTCAGGACTGATTACTGGCTACAAACGCCAACAATACTAATCATTCAGTATGCTTAAAAAACCATAGACCTCACAGTGCAGCAGCAAATATACAGCAGAAGCTGCCAGACATGATTGCAGAGTGACAGACAGCTTCTGTTTTCTCCCCTGGGATTACAACATCTGATATATGACTAGAAGAGGCTATCAAGAGAGATTCACTTATGAGAGATGAAATTCTGAAACAGGATAGGCATTTCAGAGTCATCTTTGGAAAAGAAGCAAAGGAGAAATGGGTCAGAGCTGTGGGTGCCATGTTTTCAAAAGGGAAAGTAGAGTTTTACTACAACCACCAAAGAAGACCTGAATAACTCAGCAAAAATAATGGACATTATTTAAAAACCTCAGTCATGCACTGCAGGTCTGGAGCTAGAATATATGAGCTTCAATCTTTAGAATGCTCTGTGCAATATGAAGAGTGAAGTCAATGGAGTGAAGTCAGTGAAGTCCAGGCATTAAAGGAAAGTATTCAAGTGCTCAAATACTGGAAAAGTGTTGAAAATGAGTAGTGGTTCCTACACGATGTATGCACTCACTAACCTTTCCCCTAACCATTTTTAGATAGATTTTTTGCATCTTAACTGCATGGGAAAGTAAAGTCTATAAAAAGAAGAATAGGAATGAAAGCCTGGCTACCCAGCTCTACTCATGTTTTAACCATGAGGTAGAGGGATCACTTCTACAGATGAAAGCATAGTTCAGTCTCCAAGCCCATTCAAGTCTCTGAAGCTTCAGAGAGGAAAAGGCAATCAAATACATTCTAATTATGATGTTTTCTGTAACATGGAAACTTGTCCTCTAGGGCTATGCCTACATTGGCAAGTTACTTCGAATTAAGGAAGCTTAATTCGAACTAACTTAAGCCTTGGCCACACTAGGCTTTCATTAGTTCGAATTAAGGGCTTCCTTAATTTGAACTAATAAATTTGATTATACCTTTCGAACTAACCCTTAATTCGAACTAGTTAGTTCGAATTAAGTCAATGTGTCCATGTTAGTTCGAACTAACCAGCACATTGAGCTTAATGCAACTAACTAATTCGAACTAAGCAAGTGCCATGCATGGCACTTGCTTAGTTTGAACTAGCATTCTAGTGGGGCCATGCTAGTTTGAATTAAGTTAACTAAAATTAGTTCGAATTTGTTAGTTTGAATTAACTAATTCGAACTAACTTTGGTAAGTATAGACATAGCCTAGGAGCCTGTCAAGGCAGGGCTGAATTTAAACCACTTTCAGAGGTAAAATGTTCTCTTATCGCAAATCGCAAATCACCTCCTTCAGCCTTTCCTTCAAATGTTGACTGATCTCTTTCAGGCCAAAGATACTAATAAAAGGTGTTTTCTAATATGTAATGTTGATTTTCTTTATGACTACTTAAGATTGTGCATTGCTTTGTGTTGTTACATCATCTATTCTGTCACACAAAATAATAAAAATTAGTCTAATTCAAATCAATATATAAATACTGTACTCATTTGACATTATGGCTATTGAGAGTACATGGAACTGTTTTGTTAAAAATGGATAATTCGTTAATTAAAATAGCACAGCAGTTTGAATCTCATGGGCATCTGGCAATTCATAACAGAATGTATATCTCTGCTCTGAACTAGAGTTAGAATTTTATCCTGAGGGCATCAAGGTACTGCTGCTATTGAATTATAATCATTTGGAAAGAGGGAATCCTTTACAGTCCGGCTGTGTCTCTTTATCTTTGTGTTGGGTTTGTAAATGGGTAAAAATATTAGTTTTCACTTGAAATAGTCTTGTGAATTTTAACCTAAAAACTATAGCAATGCTTTATTTTATTTTTGACCGCTTTGCACAAATATTTTCACCATGGTTTCCCCAGAGGATAAATAAAAACTTTATTTCTGAACACTCCCCTCATTTCTTAAAACCACTACTCTCTCTTCTAGATCACACTTTTTGGGGAAATAAAAGCTATGGTTATTTAAGAAAATGGATGTCTTTAGCTTTACACATGGTTGCATCTTTTGCCATCTTTCTCCTTGATCAATATACTTTTAGGGTCCCCCTGCAGGTCTAGAAACCAAAAGCAATCCAATAGTCCTTCAGTTGCTGTAGAGAGGCAAATATAAGAGCTATCTACTCACTTAATTGCCACTTAGAGCTCTATTTTGAGAGCCTCCCAAATAAAGACTAACCGGGCAGCTGAGAGAAATGGAAACAAACAGACAATAAACCTCAGCCATTTGCAGGTCAAGTTTGCAAAATATCCCATTAAAATTGATGTAACACCAGAGAGATCCATGAGAGAACTGCTGACTTAATACTTAAAGACTTATTACTTGTTGAGATATAGAGGAAATTACATTACTCAGGGCATATCTACACTGAAAATTTACATTGGCATAGATATGTCTCTTAGGCTGTGAAAAATCCACACTTCTGAGACATGCAGTTCTGCCAACCTAAGTGTTAATACAGATAGTACTAGGTTGACAAAATAATTTGTCTTTCAACCTACTGCTTCTTGAGGAGTATAACTAGTCACTGTGGCCTTCCTCTGAGCCTGTGCCCAAGGAAGGGTCTTAATGACCCTCCTGGACAGACGTAAGCACTGCAGGACTCAGGGCCTGGAAGCAGAGGTGCGGGGCCAAGACAGGAAGGGGAAGTATAAAAGGCCAGCCCAGAAGCTAAGTTGGGGATAAGCTGCCATGGGGGATGGATGTTTCTTACTCTAGGCCGTGGCTGGATCTGGGCCCTGCTGCAGGAGACTTGAGGGCCTGCCAAACACATCTAGTGACTGAGAAGGGCTATCTGAAACAGCAGACTGGGAGGGATTCCTGAAGGCCTGCCATGATCCTAATGAGCTGCCCTTTGCCAGACATCTGTCAGAGCTACTGGGGCCTGCTGCACCTGAGGAACTGCTGGGGCTCCATGATTGAGAGAAGCTGCCATTCACCAAGGAGACATGAGACTGGGAGGAGCTGTCATCAGCTGAGGGACCTGAGGAATTCCTGGACTTGCCACCAGTTGACACAGAGGGACTAGTTGGGATTTCACTTGCTACTTATCCTCAGTGCCCTGATGACACCCCATTGGTACAGGTACCCCAGTTAAGGGTGAAAGGGACTAGCCCAAGGGCAGCTTACTCCAATTCAGCTGAGTGTGCTCATACACAACTCTCAGCCTGTTGCAGCTGGAGCCCTGCTGACCCAGTGACAGAGCCTTCTCCACTGGTAGGGCCTTGGGCTTGGATACAGTGGAGTGGGTTGTGCTTGTGTCCCCCTCCCTCCTTTTCTAGCCACATAGAGTGCTTGTACCCTCCTGACCTGCAGCCACTGAGGGTACTGTGTGGCTGGTTCCCCTACCTGGACCTGTGACTGAGTAAAAGCCAGAGGCTACAGACTTCCTTTGCCTTCCTGGCCTGCCCCCACCATGCCTCGGTGGTGGGGAGCTAGAAACTTCCTTTGCCTGCCCCCCCCCCCAGCCTGCCTAGGGGCCTACAGACTTCCTTTTCCTGCCTACACCCCTCCCCCTCCCATCCCACATGGTGCAGGGCAACAGTTGGAGATGCAGCAGAAACCACTTCTTACCTCTCATTTTTTTACAGCTAGGACTCCCTTCATTCAGACTGGTTGGGGCTGGGTCTTCCTCTTAGCCTGGTCCCAATAAAGGGTCTGCATGCCCCTCCTGGACAGACTCCAAACAGACTACAAGGAGGTCTATTACCTATGCTACCAGAAGCACCCTTCCTGTTAATCTAGGTAGTGTCTACACTGCAGCATTGCAGAGGCACCACTGCAGCACTTCAACTGTGCCACTATAGTGTTTCAAGTGTAGAGAAGCCCCCAAGATTAACATTTATATCAGTGGAGGGTGGAGGGTTTCCATAGATGCTACTTTTGGAAACCAGATAGTGGGTGGACACCAGCCTGGTAAACACAATGCGAGGCCATTGGCAGGAGCCAGGAGCGGGGGCTGGGTGGACTGACCCAAAGGTTAGGCTCAGCGATCTTGCTCTTCCCCTGGCCTGGCTGCTCTGCTCTGGGGGTGGGGTGGACTGGCCCAGAGGCTAGGCTCTGCCCTCTCACCTTGCCCCTTGACTTCTATAGCAAGCAGAAGGCCCTGGGACAGGGAGAGAGGGCTGCATGGCATGGGGTGAGGAGGGGGGCAGTGGTGTGTGGACCCCTCAGTGCCCCAGGGCCCATGAAACCACAGGGATCAGGGTAATCGCCCTGCTCACCCCTCCCCCCATCAAAGGATGGCCGTGAGTGTTGGAATTCATAGACTCAGACTCTAAGGTCTAAGGAACCAATATGATCATCTAGTCCAGGGGTCGGGAACCTTTTTGTCTGAGAGAGCCATAAACGCCACATATTTTAAAATGTAATTCCGTGAGAGCCATACAATATGTTTAAAACTAAATACAAGTACATGTATGCATTTTATGTAAGACCAACACTTTTAAAGTACAATAAGTCTCTGAATTCTTTTTAATAACGTTGTTATGCTGTTGCTAACCAATGCTTAATAAAGTACTTCTTACCATTAATGCGACTTCTGGTGCTGCATGGTTTTGCTGATGGCTTTGTAGTCTGGTTGATACGTGGTGAGGTTAAGCTTCATGCAGGCGTTGAGACTTGAGAAAGAGAGGAAGAAAGAAAAAAGAAGACAGGCAAAGAAGAGAAAGAAGGAAAGAAAAAGGAAAGCAAAGGAAAGAAAGAAGGAAAGAAAAAGGAAAGCAAAGGAGAGAAAGAAGGAAAGAAAAAGG
>ML685832.1:4481568-4507120 GCA_007922175.1 Pelusios castaneus
GCCGGCTCCGGCCCCGCCACCCGCTCCGGCTCTGACTCCGCCACCCCCGCCGGCTCCGGCCCCGCCACCCGCTCCGGCTCCGGCTCCGGCCCCGCCAGCCCCAGCCCCAGCCCTAGCCCCGGCCCCCTTACCTGGCCGGAGGCTCGGAGTTGCAGGGACGGCCGGCAGAGCTGCCTCTCTGCCAGGCCGCTCCCGCCCTGAGCACGCTCTCTCTGAGCATGCTCAGGGCGGGACATTTGAATCTCCCTAGCCCGGCCGCAGCAGGAGTCTGCAGCTGGGAGGGAGCACCGGCGGGGACCTGAACGGGGGCGGGGTCGGCTTCGGGCGGGGAAGTTGAGGCGGCCGGCGGGTGGGAGACCGGGAGCCTGCCCCGGCCGCAGCCACCCCGCTGCCCCGGTAGATTTGGCAGTGAGCCAGATGCAGCCATGAAAAGAGCCACATCTGGCTCGCGAGCCATAGGTTCCCGACCCCTGATCTAGTCTGACCTCCTGCACAATGCAGGCCACAAAACTTCACCCACCCACTCCTGTAATGAACAAAGAAGGAAGAAGTGGGACCACTAAACAGTGAGGTTGGGGTAGAGATCAAGGATAATCTAGGCATGACTGAATATCTCTAAGTACTTTGCCTCTGTCTTTAATGAGGATGATGGTGAGCTTGGGGATAGAGGTAGGGTAGCTTTTGGGAATGAGGATGTGCAGGTGGAAATTACCATATCTGAGGTAGAAGCCAAGCTTGAGCTGCTTAATGGAACTAAATCAGGGGGTCCAGATAATCTCCACCCAAGAATATTCAAGGAACTGGCACATGAAATTGCCAGCCCATTAGAAAGGATTTTTAATGTATCTGTGAACACAGGGGTTGTATTGTATGACTGAAGAATTACTAATGTAGTTCCTATTTTCAAGAAAGGGAGTAAAAGTGATCCAGGTAACTACAGACCTATTAGTTTGACCTCAGTAGTAAGCAAGGTCTTGGAGAAAAAAATGAAAGAGAAAGTACTTAAGAATGTCAAGGTTAATGGTAACGGATAAAATACAAAATGGCTGTACAAAAGATGGCTCATGCCAGATCAACCTGATCTCCTTTTTTTTTTTTTTTTTGAGAAGATAAGATATTTTGGGTAAAGGGAATGCAGTGGACCTAATTTACTTAGATTTCAGCAAGGCATTTGATACGGTTCCACATAGGGAATTATTAGTTAAATTAGAAAGTCATAACTACTATGTTTCTGTTATCCCTATAATATCTGGTTTCACTTCCTCTACCAGTAGTTCCAGTTCTTCCATTTTGTTACCTAGGCTTCTCACATTAGTATACAAACGTTTTAGTTTTTGATGCTTGGCTTCACTCACATTCCTTACCCAATGTGGCAGTGTTGTACTACTGCCAACATCACCCATAAGACCAGTATTTGCATTTCCCTTCTTTCTAAAACCCATACTGCTCCCCGCCTCTATGTCCTTTCCTATTTAATTTTCCTTCTCTCAATGCCAATATCAGGCATGGAGCTTGTCCGGGCATCTCCAAACCATCTCCTCGGACTCCCTATTTTAAAGCTCTCAATCAGTTGAGCTAGCCTCCCTCCTCGAAGCTTAGAATCATAGAATCATAGAATAATAGGGTTGGAAGGGACCTCACGAGGTCATCTAGTCCAACCCCCTGCTAAAAAGCAGGACCACTACTCCTAAATTATCCCAGCCAGAGTTTTGTCTAACCGAGCCTTAAAAATCTCCAAAGATGAAGATTTTACCACCTCCCTAGATAGCCCATTCCAATGCTTCACCACCCTCCTAGTGAGAAAGTTTTTCCTAATATCCAACCTTGACCTCCCCAGCTGTAATTTGAAACCATTGCTCCTTGTTCTGTCCTCTGTTACCCTCGAGAACAGCCTAGCTCCCTCCTCTTTGGAGCAACCCTTCAAGTAGTTGAAGGTTGCTATCAAATCTCCCCTCAGTCTTCTCTTCTGTAGACTAAATAAGCCGAGTTCCTTCAGTCTCTCCTCATAAGTCATGTGCCCCAGCCCCCTAATCATTTTTGTTGCCCTCCGCTGGACTCTTTCTAATTTGTCCACATCCTTTCTGTAGTGGGGAGCCCAAAACTGGACACAGTACTCCAGATGCGGCCTGACCAGTGTCGAATAGAGGGGAATTATCACATCCCTCGATCTGCTGGCAATACTCCTACTGATGCAGCCTAATATGCCATTGGCCTTTTTGGCAACAAGGGCACACTGTTGGCTCATATTCATCTTCCCGTCCACCATAACTCCCAGGTCCTTTTCTACAGCGCTGCTACTTAGCTGATCGGTCCCAAGCCTGTAGCAGTGCATGGGATTTTTCCGTCCTAAGTGCAGGACTTTGCACTTGTCTTTGTTGAACCTCATGAGGTTTCTTTCGGCCCAGTGTTCCAATTTGTCCAAGTCTCTCTGGATCCTGTCTCTGCCCTCCAGAGTATCTACCATTCCCCCCAACTTGGTGTCATCCGCAAACTTACTAAGCACGCAGTCTATTCCATCATCAAGATCATTAATGAAGATGTTGAATAGAACCGGCACCAGGACCGACCCCTGGGGCACTCCACTCGTTACTGGTTGCCAACCAGACATCGAGCCATTGATTCCTACCCGCTGAGCCCGTTGATCTAACCAGTTTTCGATCCACCTTACGGTCCACTCGTCCAACCCATACTTCCTTAACTTGCCAACGAGAATGCTGTGGGAAACCGTATCAAAAGCCTTGCTAAAGTCAAGGTATATCACGTCAACGGCTCTTCCCGCATCCACAAATCCAGTCATCTCATCATAGAAGGAAATCAGGTTGGTCAGGCACGATTTGCCCTTGGTGAATCCATGTTGACTGTTCCTGATCACTCTATTTTCCTCCAAGTGTTTCAGGATGGATTCCTTGAGGACCTGCTCCATGATTTTCCCAGGGATTGAGGTGAGGCTGACCGGTCTGTAGTTCCCCGGATCCTCCTTTTTCCCTTTCTTAAAGATAGGTACTATATTTGCCTTTTTCCAATCCTCCGGGACCACCCCCATTCGCCACGAGTTCTCAAAGATAATGGCCAGCGGCTCTGCAATCACTTCCCCCAACTCCCTCAGCACCCTCGGATGCAGTTCATCCGGCCCCATGGACTTGTGCACATCCAATTTCATTAAGTGTTCCCTAACCTGACTTTCCATCACCGAGGGCCACTCTTCTCTCCATTCCGCGTTACCCCGTGTAGTAGCCTGGGAGCTGGCCCGCCCTGTGAAGACTGAAGTAAAAAAAGCATTGAGTACTTCAGCCTTTTCCGCATCATCCTCCACAAGGATGCCTGCCCCATTCAGTAAGGGACCCAGACCACCTCTGATCCTTTTCTTGTTGCTGATATACTTGTTTCCCTCCCTACTCAGGTGAAGCCCATCCCAAGCAAACAGTCTTCTGTCCATGAATGCCTCCAGTGCCTATACTTCCCCAAG
Source organism: Pelusios castaneus (assembly GCA_007922175.1). Lineage (NCBI taxonomy): Eukaryota > Metazoa > Chordata > Testudines > Pelomedusidae > Pelusios > Pelusios castaneus. The sequence continues at coordinate 4,485,035 of ML685832.1, forward strand.
CCCTCCTTATAACACCACTGCCTGAACCATCTGTTAAATCAACAGAATCTTCTCACTCCTATGCTGTCCTCCTCTAAGGTCAGGCAGAATCCCACTGATGATCACCTGAGCCTCTAGTTCCTTGAGTCCTCCCCAGTCTGGCATACTCTCCTTTGATATGTTCTAATGAGAATCTAGCTTTATCACTTGTACCCACATGAAGGACAATCGGAGGATTCTTTCCCGCTCCAAACAGGATCCTCTTCAGCCTCAGATCCACATCATGTATCTTAGCTCCAGGCAAGCATCACACACTTCTGTTCTCTGGATCAGTTCTAATTATAGGCCTGTCTGTCCTTCTCAGCAGGGAATTCCCAATCACAGACTTGCCTTTTCCTCAAAACAGTGCAATTCTCCAGCCTATCCCTAGTTCTTTCTGGCTGCAAGTCATGACTTCTACAGTTGCTCTTTACAATCCTCTGCATCCACTCCTGAATCCTCCCAGCACTCTTATTTAGCAGTATCTCCATTGGCTCATCTCCACTTCGTATAGGACTAGCTGCTCTCCTCTTCTTCCTCACACTCCCACCTTCAGTTATCACCTGCTGTACTTCTTTCTTTGCTAACCCAGCAAACCTGTTTCTAAGCTGTATTTCTTCTTCACTAGATGGTCTCCTCCTCTGCCAGCTTCTCATAGTCACATGCTTCCACTGGTCACTTTCCTCACCTAGAATTCTTCCCTCAGAATTGGTCACTATTGCTTCCATCTGCAGGTCTGGGTTTTTTTCCTCTAGCCTCCCCATTAATCCACTCTATCAACTGCTCAAACCCCTTTCTAAACTCAACCAGAGTTTCCACCTGCATCTCTAACCCTCAGATTTTCTCCTCCAACAGCTCTATGAGGCAGCACTTCATACAAGCAAAGCTCTTCAGAGGTACTCCCTCCAAGATCATGTACATCTCACAGCTTCCACATCCTCTCATCTTCATTGTCTCTTCCCCTATTGGAGTGCCTACCACTGCTGCCTCTGTGTCTGCCATAACTTTCCTTCTCCCTCTCAAACTCCCCTGTTCTCAGCCCTATTGCCTGTTCTCGGTGCTGCTGCGTGCTTGAGTGGGTGCCTTTTTAGCTCCCTGAATAGGGAGACTCTACCCCCAATAGGGGTCAGCTAGTCTCAATCTGCCACTCAGTCCCTGCAAACTGGAAAGGAAACAAACAAAACAAATACAAAACAGAAAAGCAAACACACAGAAGCACTCCCAACTCCACAGAACTCCTCCACAACCCCTTTCTCCCTTTCAAACTCCCCAGTTCTCAGTCCTGTTGCCTGCTCCTGGTGCTGTTGCTTCTTGGTTTGTAGGGAGAAGAGGCTGTGCAAGCACAGCTATGGAACAGCCAAAGAATATTGACACCTATGAGGAGATTGGATGAGGAATCTTGGCAAAGAGTCACATCAGGGAGGAACAGATGCCCTGTGAAAGCAAAGGAACTCTGCAGCTTACCACAAGGTGAGGAAAGCAACAGGAAATATGGGACAGGAAATCTGGTGTGTAGAACTCCTGCTTTTACAATGTGTCAGTTGTCAGGGGCCCCACCAGCAGCCTACGCACAACTGTGGATTCCTGGGATGAGCCCAACACAGAGGACTTTGCCATGAACAATGAGGACAATGAGGATGGGGCAGGCGCATTAAGGGAGTCAAATCATGCTTCAAGCCAGGAAGAGTTTGAAACTACACATACCATTCCTTATAAGTAAGTGACACTGAGTGCAAATGAGTATGCTGATGAAGGGAAAGGGAGCTGGGGTAAATGGATATAGATATCATTCCTTGCAATATTTTTATTTTTATTGAGTTTTGTTTTGCTTCTCCTTTCCCTGAAACCTAATCTCTTGCCTTACTTCCATCATACTTTCTTGACCTGCCTTTCTTTCCCATTTAAAAATGCCACCCACACTATCTACAAGTTCAATCTTTTCATTGCTTTACTGGTATAATGTTAGAAAATAACAGGTATGGGAATATGTTATATAAAGGTTTGTATGGCTGTCTGATTTCATAATCCTATGCTCAGGCAGAAATTAAACATAGAGAAGTAAAGTCAGCTGTGAGAAATTGGGGGCTCTTTCTGGACCACTTCTGAATTGTGGAGGATTTTATGAAATGGTATCATGACAGTACTATATAAAGAAAAAGTATATGAAGATGGCTCCACTATGAACTAGCAAGACAGTCATGTCTCTACCAGGCCAGAGACAATAGTTAATAATCTGACCTCAGTGATCATCTAGTCAAAGTAAAATGACTTGAAACAATGGGTTTGCTCTGAGTGGGAGAAGACATTGTCTTCTCTGTCTGAAAGAGAGGGGAGATGAGAGCAGTAGAAAATTTCTAAATGGTGGAACAAAAGAAGCAGGTGACCCCAGCCACATAAGGTTACTGTATGTCTGGGTGATTCTGGACATAACCTCTTTTTTCAGCCTCTGTTCTCTGTCCAGGTGGATTTCACAAAGCACTGAGGAATCTGAAAGATCAGTGCTGCACCCAAAAGGGCTAAATGGTTGCACAGAAGGTTTCAATACTTGGAACAGGGGCACAAGATAGAAGGTGTGTACCCTGAGAGTGAGTTTAGGTTCCCTGAGATTAGGGCAGGACTCCATTCACATTACAGAACCTTAACCACCCCACCCACACCCCCATGAATCCAAAGCACAGAGGCTTGACTTCCCCTCCCAGTAATCCAAGTGGATAACCAGGAAGGGGCATTCATTAGGACCTGTAACATCAACAGCATCATTTTATTTCTTTGGTTTGTTGGGCCAAGCAGGGGTGGGGGCACGTAAAGCACTTGAATAGCTTTGTTTCTTTCACTATGGTAGGATGCCTTCTCACACCATTCCCTGATGAGATTGGCTAGCACCTAGTAAATAGGCTAGTGCAATATGTGCCAGGGATGCCAATAGCACGAGGTTCTCTGTGCCCTTCTCACCCTCAGGAATGAGACATCACCCAAAACCTTCATTGCCTGTAAAAATAGTTCCAATATTTTCATTGTTATTTCCCTATACCCATTCTCAGGGGGCTGTTATAGGACACTGGCTACAAACTATAGCTCAGGCCCTAAGGTTCAATGGGTTCTGTAGGCACAACACAAGAAACCAGATAACAGTTTTATTAAGATACAGACAAGAAAGAAAAATAGAAAAGCACCAATGCTTATGCCCTTCAGCAGACAGGAACCCCAGTTAAGCAACTGCAGGTGCAGAGCACGGGGAGTGATGACTCGTGGGTGAGAACACAACAGTTGCCCCGATGACAAGGTTCCAAATTGGAGTGATTTAGCACCGGCTTTTATACACTTGTTTGCTAAGTGGGTAAATGGCATGCACATCTGGTGATTTTCCACACTTATTTACAACATTTCTTTGCACCGGTCTTATCTTCTTATTTTACAGAGCTTGCAAGTTATGTCTGCTGCTTGGTGGGAGCAAGGTACGTCTTCGGCCAGTACCAGCTCTGTTTTGCTTATACACAGGGTTAACTTTTGGTCAGGGATGATTAATGGCAACACCACCTACTAGCAGCTTATCGTGTCACAAATTCTTCTGTTGGGCCCTACAGAGCCATAAAACTGTATAGCAAAATGCAACACAACACTCTCCACCATACTCAGCATAATTTTTGCTGCAGAACACTGCTGTACTGAGGTGCTCAAAAGCTAAAGTGTCAATAAGCATTTGTTATTTGAAATATTTATGGAAGCATCAGGGAATTTTTAGACTTACTTTTCCCTTCCCCCTGTGACTGTAAATTTAATAGTTTGTTTGCCTTTATCAGCAGCTTCTGGCATTGTAAACTTGAGGGGTGACCCCCTCATCCACTGAATAACTGATTTTCATTAGGAAGATTGTTTTATGAGTTCTTTCAAGCCCCTATTGTCGTGGACCATGAGCAAAGAAATTGGAGTGCAGTGACATCAGAATGTGACCATGGAGAAGAACTGAGAATGATTGCTGCAAAAGGCTCAAGTTGCACATCGGGAAACGAGCCAGGACATAATAGAGTTGCTCAGGCAATACAATCAAATGTTGCAGAGCATTGTCCTACATGTCCCACATGTTCTAAGTTCCCAGAACCAGGCACCCTTTGAACATACTCTGCACATGCTGGTGTACATCCTTACCCTTACGACTCCATACTGGGGAAGAACTAAGAAGAACGTTCCTACATAAACCAGCCTCTGAAAATTGCAGGTCAGTGTATAATTATCCACAATGGACTACACTGTTTACTTCTCTTTTCTCTTCAGATTTTAATTTATAGTTAACTCTGTTAACATTGTTTGTAGAAGTTTGGTTTGTTTGTTCTTTTAATTTGCATGTGTGTTTTCACTTTAGTTGTATCTGCTGTTTTACACCTGGTAAAGTTCAACTTTAATTTTGAAAAAATGAGTATCTTTTTAGTTCACACTAAGCATTGCAGAATACATAGTGGGAGGCAAAGACCAAGCCATATTTATAAATGCAAATGAAGCAGTACAACAATCTATAGCACCAGTCAAAAACCCAACAAATCTGTACTCTAAAGCTGTGGTACCTAACCTTTTTCAGTAGCATGGCACACTTTAATGAGACAAACAATTCCAGAATGCACACGATTTTTTTTCAGCTCTATTGATTGTTCATAAACATCACATTTACTTACATTTACTATGGTTACGGTCTCCCAAGAGAGGTTTGCAACATAGTGCATACAACAAGCTAAAGAAGGATCAAATTCATTAATGTTTCAAATCCACAGGAAAAAAATAGATGTCAGTTCAATTTTGTCCTTTGGTCACCTGCATTTAGAATGTTCATATTTCTGAATCCAAAAGACTGATATCTTGCTTTTAATTTGATTAATTTTCACAAGATTTATAAGTTATAATGTTGGTGTGATAGAATATTGTTTAAGATGAAACATTTATTTTACATGGATTTTTTTTCATTACCTTTATACAAAACTTCATGGCACACTTGGACAGTTCTTATGGCCCATCAGTGCAAGACGGCACACCGGTTGAAAACCACTGATCTAAAGTATTCAGACAGGACACTGTTTCATGAATTCAACAGGGAATACTAATGTGGCTCATTATTAAAATGTCCTTATAAAGCCTTCCTCAGGCACTCCACAGTTGGCCTGTCTAAGAGTTCTTGTGTTTGGCTGTACAAATTCAGCAGACAGGCATTCTTCCTAATTCCTTCACCCTGGCCGCAACCTTTCCTCTTCACCTTCCAGATATTATGAAATACACAACATGTCGCTATAATCACTGGGATTTTTTTTTCCCCTCACCAAGCTCCAATCTGGTGGGGAAAAGAATGTCAATATACTTTCATTCACCAAAAGCACGTTCAACACCGATTCTGCACCAAACTAAGCCTATAGTTGTATCTTTCCTTGGTCCTGTTGTGATGGCCAGAATGTGACTTTGAATCAGAGGGGCAAAGGATAGAGTGGGTCCCCCAGAATCACTACTGGCAATGATAATCTGCTGGTTGGAGGAGATTATCCCTACTTGCGTCTTTTTGAAAAGTCCTGTGTATTTAAACATGTGAGCATCATGTGCCCTTTCTGACTGGCTGTCAGGGAGAGAGCCCCCCCCCCAACACCCCCAGGTGGGGGGGAGTCTGGGGTTATGTACGTGGAGGGTGGCAACCCAAGTTTGCAAGCTCTCCTCCCCTGGGTTGCTAAATAGCCCTTAGACTTCAGGGCTGCATGGCCTAGCAGCCACAGAGTCAATATACGAGCCCTCAGGTCAGGGCAGTCTGGCCTAGCGGCCACAGGGCAGGTGGTGCTCAGGTAGGGGGGCTCAGGCCCTCGTGCTCCACTGAGCCCCAGCCCAGGGCCCTATGGGTTCCAGGGTTATGGCACCCTGCCAGCAGGGATCCAAACCAAAACACACCAGCTTCTGGCCATTCCACCCCAGACCCCACAAGCCGGGTCCCTGGGCTGCTTCCTAACCGGGCAGAGGGTGGTTCCGCTCCGTGCCTCCTTCTGGGATTCACCAGCCGCTGTCATAAAATGGCTGCTTCGGGTATCCCCACACAGCATCTCCAGCTGCTTGGGGCTGGTCACACTCCTGGGAAGGAGCTTCAAGTAGAGATCTTTCCTCCTCACCAGTCAGCCCCAACTGAGCTGAGCTGCTCTCCTTTATGCTGGGGCTGCAGTCTGAGCATGCCCAGCAGGGCTTGAGGGACGGGGGCCTCCGCCGCCCATAGGGTTTGTTGGGCTTCTTTAGTGTGGGGTAGGCTCACCCCATCACACCAGCCTATATGGATACCAGTGAAGCATCTCCAGCGATCCCCACTAGCACTTGTATACCCATGTAAAAGTATCCCTCTCTGGTGAAGTACTCTGTGTAAGGTGTGATAGTGCATATCATCTATCACCCACCACAATTCAGGAAACCCATTGCTGCAAATCCACCCACATTTTCCTGGACATCATTGAAAGTCACAGTCCTGTGTATCAGATGGTTAATGGCCTTCTACTTCTGGATCACAATGGCTCCCAGTTTTCCAGCTCCAAACTCATTGTTCACTGACTGGTAGAAATTCAATATTACAACTTTCCAGAGTATGATTGCCACTCTTCTCTGGTGTCCCTGCATGGGAAGACTGGGGCAAGCTTAGCACACCAGATCCAGAAATATGGCTTTTTACCTCCAAAAATGCTGAAGCCACTGTCATCATTCTAATTCTGCATTATCATGCAATCCCATCGATAAGTACTCATTACTCAGACCTAGCAACGCACTGCTCTGGGAATACAAATAGCAACTTAGCATCCAGTTATTGTGATGACGCATCTCTGCATTTTCCTCATTGCCTTCCTGATTGTAGTTATACTACCTCAGTCATGTGCCTGGATTAGCAACATACATGAAAATTGTTCTGAGGTCTAAAGAGGCCATATTTCTGTTAAAGAAATGGCAGAAAGTGAAAAGTTCCACACAGGGCTGTGTGAGAATTACATAAGGTATGAAAAATATGGGATTTGGAAAGTACTATGGAATAAAGAAAGTGACATGATATCATCTCAACCCCATGCTCCTAGAAATCCCAGGGCATGTTACTGTTATCCAAAAAAACCCTGCATAAATGTCCCAAAGGGCATTGTGCTGGATTGTGGCACAGGGCACAGTGAGGTATGTACCCATAATACACTGCATATTGTACTAGAGCATGCCTTGGGAGTGCATGAAGTGCTGACCCATTTAATCAAGTGAGCATCCATCCAAGCTATGATTTTGGTGTCTGTATGCCCACCTAATGTGCATTGACAGAACTCTGTAGTGTAGAGACAGTGCCTGTGGTGAACTGCTCCCTCCTTTAACTGCCTGATTCACGGCCCATTGAAGTCAATGTAAAGATTCGTACAAACTGCCATGGGCTATGAATCAGGCCCCAAGTTATCCAAGCAGTGGATTTGATTGGTTTTATAGGGAGGGAATCCCAAACTTTCTCAGACATAAGCAAGGAGTTAAGTAAAGGGAGAGGGGAGAAATAGGAAAATGAGAAGATTTTTGCATTTTGGCTCCTTTCCCACAAAAATACGACAGTCCTAACAAAGTAGTTTGAGTAGCAAATAAGAAATGTCAGCTTCTTTAAGCACTCATTGTTGCCACTAGGCATTTTAATGACTCCATTTAGCACTGCAGAATTTTTTTCCTTAGCACTGACTAATAACATGCTGAGATAGTTACACTTTTTTGCCACTAGAGTTTTTATTGAAAAGGGGAGTATGAATGCCTGGGGATTTTGTTCTTAAAACAGTTAAAGGACAAATTTTGGATACAGTGTTTAAAGGGGGAACAGGAAATTAAAAAAAGGAAGGTTAGTGAAGGAGGCTGTGGGTGAAGGAGAGAAACAAGGGGAAAAGCTAATGAAGGAAATTAAATGGATTGAGAATTACTTGGTGGAACAACAGTTGGTGGATGATAAATCTTGGAGCTGTAATGCACAAAGGCTGAACAAGAAAAACACTGAGGTGATAGAAATGCCACGATACATTTCTGGTAAACATAAAATTTAATCTACAGTATGTGGAATGTTGGAAAGATTGCATTATTTTCAAGTCAAGAGCCCAAAGTATAATTTTACTTTCACTACTCCCTATTGCTGCATTTTAAAAGTGATTCAGCTACGTTAGTGTATGCATCTTGCTGTTTTTAGTTCCTTGAACCTCATTCCTTCAACAGCGATATTCTATAGGCACTGCTGTAGATTTTCTCCTAATCTTTGTTTCTGACCAGTGCCTTTTACTAATTAAATACAGTCATCTTCTTCTGATAATGTCACAGTCATTGCACTGATGCAAAGTATATGTTACCAATATTTATATTATCATCACCACCTGTTTGATTTATCCATCTTTCATGTCATTAATGCATTAAAGAGTGGAATTGTCCCACACACCCCAAAATACTTTGGTATTGCTGTGAATAAATGCTACTATCTGATTTTCAAGTGTGCAGGAGTATTTTAGTATTGGCATTACTCACTTCTGAATTGCTCCTCCTCCCCCCACCCCAAGATCATCTCTATTTTTAGAAGAATGTGAGCATTTAACAGGCTTTGAAAATATTTGTTCCTCCAAAGGAAAAAAAAGTCAATAGGATAATATTCTACTGTATTCCATTGCCTCTCACCAAAATGAATTCAGTTTTCTTCCTGGGGTGTAAGTGAGTGAAAGAGTTTTACTCACTGTTGCACTTGAAAGGTTGTCTGTGCAGCAGCAGCAGCAGCATCTGATTCCCTCTTTATTCTGACACTTACTAATGGCCTTGCCGACAGATTTGCAAATATACTGGACATTGTTAATTACTACATAGCTCTCTGGGATATTCTTCTGGGATTCCTACTATGAACTGATTTTTTAAAAAAAACTCTTTTAAAGTTAATTGTGATGGGAAAATTACTGAAGTGCTCAGTTTGTCCAAGAACATGTAAGTATTACTAAAATATCCATAGGTAATTAAAGGTTAGAGTCTGGCATAATAATGCTAGTGTTTGACGTCCCTCTCTGGTATTTTAAAGGGTTGCAGTCCAATTTGTTAAGCTCTTTATTGCTAACAGGATATGTTGAAATAGCTTCATTGTTATTAGGCTGCCTTTAGCCCTTTTCTAAAATAACTTTAGCTGTCAGGGAGGGGAAGTCCTCAGGGAAGACTCTCCTGGATAAAACAAGAGCAATTTTGTGACTGGAGGAAACCAAACCCTCACTCTAAGGCATTTTAAAAGTATCTTGTCCCAAGCATTCCAATCACCCTGTCTCCAACTGCTGTACTAACTCCTGCAGATGGAGAAAGCAATGCTCTTAAAGATTGAGAATAGTCAGAATTAGACATATTGCTCCCACAACCCCTTTTTTTAGGGCACCAAATGAAGATTGGGGGTTCCTCAGCTTTTAACTAAGATTGCATAGCTCAGAAAATTTAAGGATTAAGCCCATAAATTGTAAGCAAGAAAACTGGCAGTATTTCTTTGTTACAAGAGTTCTGAATACATTCAAGCCCACTTAATGTCCCCTTAAATTTGTATCATCATTATCTGGAGCCTTCCCAAGTTAGCCTTCTGATTAAAATGAAATTTCCAAAGAGTAGGTATTTTTTTTAATTTTTTTTCTCTGCTAAACTATTTAATCAGCATTCCAGTCTGCCCATGTTATTGTTCCACGTATTTGTACATATAAGCCATGCAACTAGACTGAAAGCATAAAGTTAATTGAAAATTATATAACCAAGTTAATTGAAAAGTGGAAAATTGCCCATAACATGTGCAATAATTGATAGTAACTGCTATTTGAAGAAGGAAATCTCAATGACTTTTTTTCCCTTGCTATTTGTCAGACCTTATTTTCAAAAGACTCTTACCCCACATTCATGAGTGCACTTTGCATATGAGTGTATTTATTAGTATAAAACTGTGTGAAGCTACTTTTTGTATACTACCATTTGTATGAGAAAGATAAAAAGAAACTGCATTTCCCTTACAGTTACATGGACAAGTGTGGTTTGTGTGTGCAAATTTTGCTTTGTTAGCTCAAATCATACTGTACGAACTCTTGTGCAATGGCAAACAAAGATCATATATAGAAACTTGGCCACAAACAAGAAATTGATTAGTGTTCATTAATATAATTTGAGCATAATGCACTGAATGAGTGACAAATGGTTTGCTGCATGGAGAAAAAAAAATATTGTTAAGGATTATCTGCTAGCTTGACTGCAGATGATTGTAATTCCAAAATATTAAAACAAGGCTAAGAAAACAAACCTTCTTAATTCTGAGAAATTAATGTCTGTATCTGTCTCTGGAACAACATATCTCTCTACTTTAGCCCTGCCCACAATTGTGCTAAACCTGATTCTGGGAAAAATAGCTTTCAGAAGATACAAGGAGACAGTTTGCTATTACTGAGCATTACTAGTGACAATTCTTTTGGAAAAATGTGATTTTTTGAAAGGGGGGTGTCTTTGACTCCTATGTCACAATTTAGATTCCCATTTACTTTTGAGAACTGAAAATTATCTCCGGTGGAGTATGTGAAAAATCAAATTTGTTTTCATGCAAAATATATACATTTTGAAAAAGCTGCAGGAGGAAGAGTTTCCTTGAAAGCTGTAAGTTCTAACAAGATAGGCAGACAAATTGTCCTAAATTCTTACTGCATTCTGCCACTGATTGGCCTTTATAATACTCTGTGTTTATACAGCTCTCCATATTGCTTAATATAATTATACCTAGGAGTGCTCATTAAAAACAAAATACCTGAAACTTTGCTGAAGTGTTTGTGAAGTTCAAAAGAGACACATTTCCCCAGTTTTTATAACAAATATTTTGCCAAAAAAATTGACAATAATGAGCAGAAATCAGTTACTTAGAACATAAAGCTATGTCCTTGAAAGTTAATAACCTGGTCAAAGAGCCTCACAGAATACGAAGGCAGCATAATGATTAAAAAAAAGCAAAAAATCTGTAAACTCAAATCAAACCTAATTTTATCTTACTAAGGTCTTTGTACCGCCCTTACCTCTGTTTCATAACAGGTTAATTTTGTAATGTGTAATTCTGGTTGAGCATGAAGAGGCTAATATATGAATTGGTGCTTGGTCATATTTTTGATAATTTCCTACCATCAACTGTATATTGCCAACACTTCTCTAATGAATCCATTTCCACTCCGTAAATCATACTTACATTGACAAAGGAGAGAAAAGTAATTCCTTGCTTTTATTAGCAAATATCCATGAACAGACTATTTGAGCCACATTCTGTTACCAGAAGGGACGTTGCTAGGTGACTGGGAAGAAGTTATGCCCTCAACCTACAGCTAAAACAGATGAGATCTTGAAGAGAGAAGCAACTATTTAATAGTTTTTGCTTTTTTGCTTTTCCAAACAGAAGCATGTATCTTTCTATTTCCCTCACTCACTTGAATAAGGCTTCTGGGTGAAACATCACTACAGAGAACTTAATGGGATCTGTGTCACCTGTTTGTAGACAAATAATGCTATTGTTGGTAGTAGTAACAGTAACTAAAATATTTTTTATTAATCGCGTGTATTACATCAGAAATATGGTAGGCATTTGACAAACAAATACAAGGAACAGATAGGAACCTGAATTTCTTAACTTCTATACAAATGATGGAGACTTAGACAGAGTGGAGATAAAATGTAACAAGAAGCAGGTGAGTGAGCAAGTAAAGTGGAGTATGCATCTTGTTAATACTACATTTTTCCTAGTTCATGAAAATTTCTGTAACAGGGAAGAACAAGATTTAAAGTTGAGGCAGATGTTTGACAAATATCTAAATGAATGGCTTCTGTAGGCATATTATCTAGATAGCCTAGGTGTAATAGGATATGAAGTTTTATAAACTATACTTTAAATATATTAGGAGTCCTGTGGCACTTTTAAAGACTAACAAATTTATTTATTGCATGAGCTTTCATAGGAGAAAATCCCACTTCGTCAGATGCTGTGAAGATGGGGAATTTACAGAATGGGAGGAAATTAAATTCAGGGAAATGTATGACACAGGATCAAGTCAGGCTGTAACAGCAAATCAAAATAGGTGTTGGGATTCAAACACTGGGGAACAGCATATAGAGGAAGGAGAGGTCGAATCTCCTGTTGTAATGAGAACAAAATCCATAGACCCTGCTTAACCCTATTATATAGCTAATCTTAATAATTATAGGGACATAATTATTACATTACAGTTGATCAGATAATGATAAAAAACATGGTTCTGTTTTTCTTCAAATATATTTGTCATTATTCAGAGAATAGTTTATTCAACCAATAAAGTCATAAATAATAAAGGGTTGGATACTTTTGACTTGGTAAAGGAGCCAGTCAAGTTCCTGATATTGGAAACCATTATGCACATGCTTGATTTTATATATTTGATTAATTCCAATAAGGATGATACCTAATGGGGGAAAATGCTGCAAACCTAATTTGAATAATAAGATAAAGATGCATGCAGTTCTAGAAGGCTGTTTTACCAAAGTAAGGCTGTGGTTAAATTTATGAGTGAGAATCATTCCCTTGAACAGAGACCCATTGTTTTCTACTCCCCTGTAGAAAAACCTCACCATATTGCATTCATTTTTTTCTTTAGGTGATTTAAAATGAGTTTCACAGTTATTTCTTCCCTAGCTAGCAATCGATTTAATATACATTTTAAGTGTTTGAAAAGCCTTTAAAGACTTCATACCACATCTTGTCTCCATGTGCGGCCCTACAGCAGACCAGCTGCACCTGTCCAGCTGCATTGTAAAGATGCTTCTACGCCAATGGGAGAGTTTTTCTTGTCGGCATAATTAACCCACCTCCCTGAAAGGCAGGGCCTATCTTAGCAGGGAAGCTCTCCTGTCAACACTATGCTGCCTGCACTTGGAGTTAGGATGGTATAACTACATCATTCATGGTGTGGATTTTTCACATCTTTGAGTGATGTAGTTATATAAAGATCTGTGGGGTAGACCTGGTCACAGACCAAGTCTGGATGATTGGAACCATAGGTAGTCTATCATGGGTGTAAGAAGACATACTGCAAATCATACCTGATTATTGTGTCCTCGGTGATGTTGCACTTAGCCCTGCCCACCCAAGGCCCCGAATACACACATGAGCAGTCTTTGCCTGTGCTGTGACAACTTCTCTGTGCTGCCACAACTGTTACTCAGGCTAGCTTTGATCTAGTTACACATGCTTCAGTCCTGATTCTAAAGTACACATATCACAGCAGGGTCTTAGCCACAGGTGGGTCCAGGTGGGCCAGGGCCCACCCACTTTGGCATAAGGCCTGCCTGAGCACCCAACAGCCACTTCTAAGCCTCCTTTCCCCCCTCAGGGGGTGGGAGAAGGGTGCAACTTCTGCTCATGTGACTAGTTCCAGGAGATAAGCAGGTGAATTTTTCGGTTTTGAATCCCAGGAGGTGGTGATGCTATCAGAGGATGCCCAGAGAAAGTGTCTGCCTAAAGCATCCAAGCAAGGGACAGTACTTGCACTTTACCCATACTCAGAAGGCTTAAAGCACTGGGTCCAGTGATATTTGACCCAAAGACAGTTTGTGGGGTGTCCAGCCAGAGGGGCTGCTCAACCAAGCCTGTGTGTGCAGCATGGGCTCATTTGAGAACAATGTGAAGTCTCTTCCAGTGAATGTACTGCATCTACACTGCTCTGAATTTAGAACTACCTAGATATTAAGCGCCTAAGCTCATAACCTGATTCTAGAACCCTAAATAACTAGCATGATGCACTATCATACATCGCTTATTTGGCATCTCTAAAATTCCACATATGCTTTCAAACAGAGCAAGCAAACTGAAGACCCCTCTTTCTCTTCAGGTGAAAAGGAATATAGACAGTTAACTAGAAATAAGCTACTAACTTTCAGGGATTGAAATTCCCAATACAATGTTACAGGTATAGTACAGAATGATCAAAAATATGTTTTTTTCAAATTCAAATTCATTTTGTTACTAATTACATCCCATTACATTAATACACTTCAGGATATTCAAGGTATATTTATGAAGTCTTATTTGATTTGTCATATTTTTCCCCAGTTTGTTTTCAAACATGTTGCTTCTTTCTTTCTTTCTTTCTTTCTTTCTTTCTTTCTTTCTTTCTTTCTTTCTTTTTGGAGGGAAAAAAGGATCAAGCTGCATCCTTATTCCATAGGTATGTAAAAGGTTTACTTATATACCAAGTCTTTAAATTGTGTTGTTTTTTCTCTTCTTCTGCCTGAAATTGTCAGTAGTTATAGTTCCCTCCCTTGACTCAAGTATTGTGTAATATGCTAAGAAAACACTATTCATATAAAGTAGTTGGAAATGTTCTCTCTTTGCTTTAGTGTGCTGTGGTACATCTTTGTTAAGAAAGTGCTTGCAGTAGTGTTGAGACAAATTCAATTTTCTTATCCTATAAGCACATTTATTCATTTTTATAACAGACTTTATAAAATGGACTGTTTTAGGGAGTGTTTAGCTGAATGGCCTTTAAAACTCCTTTAACACACACATACATACTTACATACATACACACACGTTGCTACAGGAAAGAAGTATGTTGGTTAAATTCTAGAAGCATACTATATGGTTTAGATGAGAAACAATGAACACCATTTTTCACTTGGAAGACATTTCTGCCCGCAACTTTGTCATGCACAATGAGTGCTTCTTTTACCCTAGCTACAGAGCTGAATGGAAAACCAGAATTGCATTTTTATTTTTATTTTTTAAAATGAGGTTTGTCATTTGGCTTCATCTGCACCAGGAAAAAGTGAGACCTTTTGAAACATGTCACAAAACAACAAAAAGAGAGAAAACAATCATCCCATCTCCAGAATCACAACTATCCATGTGGTTAGGGCCTTCACTGGAGATGTAGAAAACCTACATTCAAGCCTTTGCTTTTCCTAAGTCTGGTCTACTTAGATATTCTACATTTCAAGTAAGAACAGTAACCTTAATGTTATTCTGAGTGATGCTCTCTCTCTGTCAGCCAGACATTTGATCCTGGATCTGAGAGTGGTTAGTTGAAACGGAAAATGTTTTCATAAACAATATTTTGTTGAAAAATTCTTATCTGGCCTTATATCTCCCCCATCCATCTTGTTCTGTGATCCTACTGGCTCCTCAAACTAAGCAATTGTAGGCTGAAATAGCTGAGGGGGTGAGCTCCACTGAGCTCATTAGCTGCTCTAAAAAGCACCTAAGCACCATCATTGTTGAGGATTCTGCAGGTGGTGTGAGGACTGAGTTAACACCTGAGCAAGGTATTAGGAAGCACTAAGCTAACAAAGGATCTACCTTTTTTAATGAAGTAAAATATCTGATGCTATAGAGACACACTGAATCATAGGACTTGAATGGACCTCAGGAGGTCTTCTAGTTCAATCCCCTTCACTCATGGTAGGGCTAAGTATTATCTAGACATCCCTGAATGGTGTTTGTCTAACCTGCTTTTAAAAAATCTTCAATGATGGAGATTTCTAAACCACCCTCAGCAATTTATTGCAGTGTTTAACTAGCCTGACAGTTAAGATTTTTTTCTAATTGTCCAACCTAAACTTCCCTACCTACAATTTAAGAAGCTGCAGTTGCTTCTTGTCCTATCTTCAGATGTCAATGAGAATTTTTTTTCTCCCTCCTTCTTGTAACAACAACCTTTTATGTACTTAAAAACTGCTATTGTATTCCCCCTGTGTTTTCTTTTCCATACTAAATAAACCCAGTGTTTTCAATCTTCCCTCATGTTTTCTAGGCCCTTTTTGTTGCTCTTTTCTGGATTTTCTCCAATTTGTTCATATCTTTCCTGAAATGTGGCACCCAGAACTGGACACATTAGGCCAGCTGAGGCCTAATAAGTTTAGAGTAGATCGGGAGAGTTACTACTTGTACCTTCCTTTCAACATTCTTGCTAATGATATTTGCTGGTTTTTTTGTTTTTTTGTTTTTTTTTCCCAACAGAATTACATAGATTACTCACATTTAGCTTCTGATCTACTATAACTCTCAGATCTCTTTCTGCAATACTTCTCCTGACTAGGGAGTCATTTCCTATTTTGTATCTGTGCAACTGAAAGTTCCTTGCTAAGTGCAGAACTTTGCATTTAACCTTATTGAATTTCATTCTATATACTTCAGACCATTTCTTCATTTATTTTCAAAACATTTTAAATTTGAATCTTATTCTCAAAAGCACTTGTAACTTTTGCAACCTTGATATCACCCACAAACTTCATAATAAGATCCTTATACCATTACCTAAATAATTGCTGAAGATATGGAATAGAACCAGATCCAGAACTGATTCTTGCAGGGCTCCACTTAACATGCCGTTCCAGCTTGACTGTAAACTATTGATAAATACTCTCCGGGAACAATTTTTCAATCAGTTATGCACCTCCTTTATAGTAACTCCATTTAGGTTGTATTTCCCTTGTTTGTTCATGAGAAGGTCATGCAAGACAGTATAAAAAGACTAACTAAAGTCAAAACTTGTCACATCTACCACTTTCTCCATCCACTAGGCTTGTTATCCTTCCAAAGGAAGCTATTAGATTGGTTTTACACGATTTGTTACTGACAAATCCATGTTGACTACTACTTATCACCCTATTATCTTCTAGGCATTTGCAAATTGATTGCTTAATTATTTGTTTCATTATCTTTCTGGGTACTGAAGTTAATCTGACGGGTCTGTAATTCCTTGTGTTGTCCTTATTTCTCTTTTATATATTGGCACTATATTTGACCATTTCCAGTTCTCTGGACTTTCTCGTGTCTTTCATGAGTTTTCTGAGATAATCGCTAATGGCTCATGTATCTCCTCAGTCAACTACTTGAGTATTAGGGTGACCAGACAGAAAGTGGGGAAAAAAATGGGATGGGTGGGCGACAGTGTGATGTGATGCACAATGGGCTACGATCTGTATAACTTTTCTGTTCACTTTTGCAATATAATCATATGGTTTGATGCCTATTATACCATGCAAAGTTCCCTTTTGAATGCTCTACCATATTTTTAGGATGTCCCATGTCCTGCAGCTCCATGTATGTGTACTAATGTGAAACATGTTACATAGTTCCGATTCTTAGGACTCTCTCTCTCTTGCTGGAGGGTTGCATGACAAAGGCAATGCAAAATTAGCTGCCTAGCTCAGGTGGGATGAAGGAAATCTCACAGCAGCATAGAGAGAAGGGGTCAAGGGGTAAATGAAAAGGAACGTAGACACTTGGAGAGAGGGAGAAGCTGCTATTTTTTGTGAGAGAAAGACCATCTTGGAAGCAACTAAAAGATTCTGGGCCTATCCACATGGCCAGGAGGACCTAAGGTGGTGGAATACTATCAAGAGCCAGTCTTGTGGGTGAGAATAGTCTAAAGAGTAGTCTTGGAATAGTGTTATTAGTTTAGCATGTGTTTTATACCTTTTATTGTCTTGTAGAAACTTCTGACTCGTTTATTAAATGATTGTGCATTGAAATTCTATATACTCACTTAAAGTCATATCCTAATCAATAAACTAATGTTTATTTTATCTAAAGCTGTGTGGATTTTAGAATGTGTGAATCAGAAAGACTGAGTCAATCCACTTAATTATCAAATGGATGGACAGATTTATGCATCTATGGTGACTGGGGGAAGGGACCTAATCCCTGTAGGATGGGAGTTCCCAGGGTGGCATCTGGGGGCTAGGAGTGCTCACTTGGGGACCGTTGCCTGAATGGCCAGAGGGTGCACATCCACTGCTTGGGACTGATTACATGTAGGAGACTGGTGTGGACTGACTCAGGAGTGAATGGTCACCTGGCAAAGTGGGGTAAGTCACAGCAGCACACCAGACCAGAATGGCCTGTCAGAAGGAGGGATCTGGTCACCCTCCCTCTCCCTAACTACCTTGTGCCTTACAGCTTCCCCCTCCCCCCCCCCCCAGTACATCCTTCTCCTTCCCAGTATGTCACAGTGCCAACCCTTCACTTCCCACAGCACCTCGTCCTGCGGCTCTCCCCTCTCTGTAGCACCTGCAGTAGTAGCTCCCTCCCACTGGCACATGTGGATCCCCAGCCTGGCTCCCTCCCACTAGCACCTGTGGCTCCCTAACCTCATTCCCTCCTCCCGGCACCCATGGCAGCAGCTCCCTTCCCCCACACCAACAGTTGTGGATTCCTCCTCCTGGCACCCACAGCAGTGGCTCCCTCCCCCCCACCACCCATGGCTCTGTGGCCCAGCTCCTTCCTCCTGGCACCTGTTGCAGCAACTCCCTCCCACCACGCACAGGCTATGTCTACACTTGGTAATTTAAGTCGACTTTTTAACTAAGTCGAATTAACTGAGTCAACTTTAAGTCAACTTAGTTAAGTCGACTTAGTGTGTCCACACTTAAAAATAAAGTTGACTTAAAGGGAAACTTAAAAAGTCAACCTAGAGCATCCACACTGAACGCCTAGGTCGACTTCTAGGGGCTTAGGGGGACCTAGGGGAGGTCCACAGGGGCAGGGGGGGCAGGGCTCTGCCCTGTCAGGTGGGGGGCATGCCAGCTCCCCCTGTGCCCCCCACAGCAGGGAGGGCATTGGTGTAGCCCTGGGGTAGCGCTAAGTCGACTTAGGGCTACCCCATATCTACACTGGCTTAAGTCAACTCTAGGGAGTCGATTTAAGCCTTAGGTCTACTAGGAAGGTGGTTTTATAAAGTCGACTTAATTTTGATCATGTCAGGAGATTTAAGATTGTTCTACCAACCCCAGCTCCCAGTTGCATGAGGAGATGGCATACCAAAATATGGAACAATTTGTCCATTTTTATCTAAAAAGTTCAGACACAGATCAGAGGGCTAAAATAAGGGACTTTAAAAATGGGACATATAGTCATCCTATTGAGTATTCTATGAGGTATTTCATCAGGCCCTTGTGACTTGAAGACATCTAAATTCTCTAAGTCATTTTTAACTTGTTCTTTCCCTATTTTAACCTCTGATCTTACCCTATTTTCACTGGCATTCACTATTTTTGATATCTAATTGCTACTAACCTCTTAGGTGAAAACTGAAACAAAAAAGGCATTTAACACTTCTGCCATTTCCATGTTTTCTGTATTGTTTCTCCCACTTCATTGAGTAATAGGCCTACTCTGCTCTTGGTCTTCCTCTTGCTTCTAATAGATTTGTAGAATGTTTTCTTGTTACTCTTTATGTTCCCAGCTAGTTTAATCTCATTCTGTGCTTTGGTCTTTCTAATGTTGTTACTACTTACTTGTGTTATTTGTTTATATTCATCCTTTGTAATTTGACTTAGTTTCCACTTGTTTTAGGACTCTTTTTTTGAGTTTCAGATTATTGAATACCTCCTAGTTTAGCTAGGGTAGTTCCTTGTCATACTTCTTCTACCTTCTATACATAGGGATAGTTGGCTTTTATACCCATAATAATATCTCCTTGGGAGGGAAAAAACTCTTTTGAACTGTTTTTCACCTTAGACTTGCTTCCCATGGGCTTTTACCCTACCAACTCCCTAACTTTACTAAAGTATGCCTTCTTGAAATCCATTATCTTTATTATACTGCTTCCTCCCACCTTTCCTTAGAATGACAAATTCTATCCTTTCTTGAGTTTCACCAAGCTGCCTTCCACTTTCAAATTCTCAACCAGTTCCTCCTTATTTGTCAAAATCAAATCTAAAACAGCTTCTCTACAAGTAGTCTTCTCCACTTCTAAAATAAATAAATAAATAAAAAAATAACAATGTCTCTGAAACATTCCAAGAACTTGTTGGATAGTCTTTACCCTGCTGTGCTATCTTCCCAGCAGTTGTCTGGATAGGTAAAATACCCCATCATCACAAAGTCCTATGCCTTGGATGATTTTGTTAGTTGTTTATAAGAAGCCTGATCCATCTTTTCTTCCTGTTTAAACAGTCAGTAGTAGACCCCTACAATGATACCATCTTTGTTTTTTACCACTTTTATCCTTACCCAGAGACTTTGAAGTCTCCTACTTCCATCTCAATCTCAGTCCAGGAGTATATATTTTTGATATATAAGATGACAACTCCTCACTTTTTCTCCTGCCTGTCTTTCCTCAGCAAACTGTACCCTTCTATACCAATATCATAGTTGTGTTTATTAATTAGCATTTCTAGTTCTTTATGCTTATTATCACTTAAAATTCAAACATATTGATAATATATCTATGTTTCAGTTCATTTTATTTGCGTCGTTAAAACACAGGAACAGTCGTTAGGAGATTATGGTTTATTCTCAACTTTGCAACAAATATCCTGTGTGTCCTTGAGTAAATCACTGTCTCATTTGCTCATCTATAAGACTGGGATAATAATTCTTACCTGCCTTTGCACATAAGGCTTCATTCATTAATGTCTATAAAGTGCTTTGTGATCCTCAGATGAAAACTGTTGAAAAAAATCAAAATACATGCAAGAGAGAGTAATTCAAGAAATGACATGTCACAATCAAGATATGGTATAACTACTTTGGGAACCAGTAATAAGAATAGCAAGATTTAAGTGTACGTCGATGAACTGTGAGGAGTCCTCTCTGAGTGCGTAGGCATCCATATACACAGGTATCTGAATTTCTGCCTCAGGTCTTTTTAATGTTTTTTAGTGTAGTTTTAGTAAATAATAGAAAATAATCTGTAGTGTAGATGGACCTGAAATTAGATAGCAAAGAAAGAAAATTCTCTGGCATGATGGGAAAACTGTTCGTTTCTTAAGGAAAATAACTTGCGCAAATAAGTTTGACCTTTTCAAATTTCAGGTTTTAGGAAAAATCACCACTTTAAATTACACGTTTGCACATCAAATTGTTCCACATTTCTGAATCTCAGATTCTCTGTCTTTTTCACTTTTCTACAGGGATGCCTAGGCTAATACTGCAGTCCTCAATGTTTTATCTTACTGTCAGGGGGAAAAGAGAAACAGACAACAAAGGCTTTCTACAGGAGCACTTTAAAACACTTTTGTGGCTTCAGCTCCAAGAGCATCTTTGTGTTCAGTTACTTTAAAAAATAAAGGGAATACAAGTACTTCTTTCTATAACCTTTATTTACACCATTCACAGGAATGATTGACAACTAATAACCTTAATTCATCCATAATTTCTTACTACAGTAAATGTCAATATAGTCCAGCAGATCACATATAGTTCTTACTCTTTTCTTTGAATCAGTTTGTTAATGCTAGGAATGTTATATCAGCACTAGAATGTTTCATGCTACTGCTGCTGGTTGTTGTTTTAATTAATTTATCTGTGTTCCCACCCCTTTTGTGTTTTATGAACTTTAATGTGATTGTAGAAACTAATTTTAAATTTGCTCATGAAAATACTAGATCCAATACAGAACTCTTCCATTCAGGAAAAATAAAAATTACTATGTGATTTATATGTAATCACAATTAGCAAACATAGTTCAACTAGCGATATGGAATACTTGCAGATAACTGTTCACTAACATCTCATGGTTTTAAATAAAAATTGGGGGAAAAAGAGGAAAAATGAAGGAATTTTGAATAACTAATAACTTTGTGAGATTTCACAATCTGTTGATAAATGTTTTGTTCACAGAAAAAAAAAATTAAATTATTTGTTGCTAATTAAGTCCTATCTGCTGTACTTTGATGTGACTACCTGTTCCAACTGAAAAGGAAGTGGGGAGGGTTGAGCTCAAGACTAGCCATCTAGACTCTTAAAAAGGTTGCCATTCCAGTAAAAACACCTCTTCAGCAGACAATATTACTAACCCCTCATGTGCATGGAGATTCCTGTGAAAATCACTCTCTGAAAGCAAGGGACTCAAAAAGTTAGATGCTGGCAGCAAGAAAACACTTCAAAGTTGGTTACTGGTATTTAAGAATAATTTTTGACATATCAAAGATCTCACACTTTGTGTGTAGTAACTCTGACCTAGCACTAGCACCTGTTTCATCAGTGATGCTGTGGGCATCTATGACTTCCCAAAGGGGATAGCTGGACAAAGAAAGAAAGAAAGAAAGAAAGAAAGAAAGAAAGAAAGAAAGAAA
>ML685832.1:4507130-4553719 GCA_007922175.1 Pelusios castaneus
AAAGAAAGAAAGAAAGAAAGAAAGAAAGAAAGAAAGAAAGAAAGAAAGAAAGAAAGATTTGGAAACTGAGCTAACAGAGGTGGCATAGGATGGTGAGGTGACAGAATAAAAGAGAACAAGCAAATAAAAGTAACAGACTGGGAAGTGAGGAAATTGGAAGAAGCATAAAATATACCCTGACGTGGGTATGTGAGCTGACACCATTAGAGACGAGAAGTAAAGGGAAATAAAATCTACAGAAGTGTGAGAGAGGGAGTATCGGGTGGGGGGGGGAGAGACAAAGTCAATATAATTGGTGAAGAAGGGAACTGATCACAAAGCTTGTTAGCTGAAAACAAATCCTGAAAAAAGCTAAATGAGAAACCCAGGAGCTAAAGTAAATGAACAGCGAGAATGACTATTTAAATTTTTGTTGGAATATAGTTCAAAAGTGCCTAATGGATAAGTGAGGACCACTGAGTGAAGAAACACTTCACTTGTGGAGAACATTAAATCTTAGGAACAATTCAAGCCAAAAAGAAACGAAGAACAGGACTGCAAAAGTGAATCTGGATGTATAGCCAAGGAGTGCAAAAGTGTATTCTTTTCTGAAATGATACAGTATGATGTGTCGTAATCTTTCGTTCTTGTTGATAATAGTGCATTTGTTATTAATTGCACCGAGTATATTATTATAAGTCATAAATACTTTGTAATGGTCTATATTTATGCTACTCATACAATATTCAAATTATCCCATTTCTCTTAGTTTACCTCTGCCCCTCCTCACACTAAACCTAGCCTAGCTGGATCACTGCAAACAGGCATCAGAAATAAGATTAAACAGTTCAAGGAAACACAGATCTATACTCCAAGGATATGACTACACTCAGAAAGTTAGGTTGACTTTCTTAAGTCAACTTTCTAAATTCGACTTTAAGTCGACCTGATGAAGTCGACTTAGAGAGTCTACACAAGACTCTTAAGTCGACTTAAAGGTGCTCTTATTAAGTCAACTTAGAGAGCCTATACTAGACTCTATGTCGACTTGATAGGTGGAGAGAGAACCAGCTTGCAGGGCTGGCTCTCCCCGAACCTGGAAGCCACTGGCAGCTTGTCCTGGTGAGAGCCAGCTGGCTCTCCTGGGACTAGCCACCCAGCTTCTTGTCCTGGGGAGAGCCAGCCTTGCAGGGCTGGCTCTCCCGGGACCAAGACGCCGCTCGCGAGTCATCCCGGCAGAGCCACCCAGCACATGGCTGGATCTGCTGGGACTGAGAAGCGGTGGGTGGCTCTCCTGGATCCCTTCTCCCCGGGACAATGGGGTCCTGGGGAGAAGGGAGCCCCGCTGACAGAGGAAACCCAGGAGTTTCCGGTCAGCTGGAGCACAGGTTCAGCAATTGCGCTCCCTTCTTGCCCTGACATAGTTCTTGCATCACTCTCTTCTTTCACAAAGATATACATAAAGAAACAGAATTCACCAGAGGGCAAAACACAAAATCTAAATTGATCACATCTGCATCAGTAACAAATGTCAGCAGCCACCAAAATTTTTGAGTTACCACGCTGAAATAAAAAGCAGAGAAAGATCAACTTTAAACAGAAAGCTGCTGAGGAAACCAACTGTACAGAGCTGAAAACAAGTATTGTGAGAAATTCCAACTTGAACTAAGATTAGATTTGATTTGAGGCACTGCCAGAGGCAGATGAAGGTAACATTGACTGGACCTGAAGAAAAATAGGCAGAGACAATGTAATTCAAGCTGCAGAAGTCACAGTTGGATATCGGCATAGACAAAGCAACAATTGGATAAACCAAAAGACATGGCATATTATTTAAGACAGAAAAGCAATAAAGGAAAAGCTCCTGAATCCTAAGACCAATAATATATTGGAAAAAGCAAAGGAAGTACACAAGAAAGCAGACAAAGCACTGAAAAGCAACACAAGGAAAGATAAACAGAAATATGTTGATGACCTTGTTGTTGAAGTTGCTGCTATGAGAGAAAACTACAGAGTCATTAACCAAATGATTAAACCATGTGTGGTCCAATAAAAAGTAAAGATGAAAAAATGTTTACAATTGAGGTAGAACAGAAAAAAAGACATGCTGATCATTTTTAAAAAATCAACGTACCAGCCCTTCGTCAGCACCAGAGTTCAATGAAACATGCAAACCTGAGCAACCTGATATCAATATCATTGCAGTAGCAAAGTCGGACATACAGGCTTCAGTGAAGGAGCTGGAAAACAACAAAGTAGCAAAAATAGGAAGAGATTTCATAACACCCCCCCCAGGCAACTTATTCCAGTGGTTAATCACCCTGACAGTTAGGATTTGTTTCCTAATGTCCAACCTAAACCTCCACTGCTGTAGTTTAAGCCCATTGCTTCTTGTCCCATCATCAACAGTTAAGGAGAATATTTTTCTTCCTCCTCCTTGTAACAACCTTTTAGGTACTTGAGAACTGTTATTATTATGTCTCCTCTCACTCTCCTCTTTTCCAGAATAAACAAACCCAATTCTTTCAATCTTCCTTCATAAGTCAAGTATTCTAGACCTTTAATCATTTTTCTTCTTATTCTCTGAACTTTCTCCAATCTGTCCACATCTTTCCTGAAGGAGGTGCCCAGAACTGGACATAATACTTCAGTTGAGGCCAAATCAGCAAGGAGTAGAGAGGAAGAATTACTTCCTGTGTCTTACTTACAATATTCCTGTTAATACATCCCAAAATAATGTTAGCTTTGTTTGCAACAATATTACACTGTTGATTCATATTTAGCTTGCGATTCACTATGACACCCAGATCCCTTTCCACAGTACTCCTTTCTAGGTAGTCATTGCCCATTTCGTATATGTACAGCTGATTGTTCTTTCCTATGTGGAGTGCTTTGCATTTCTCTTATTGAATGTCATCCTACTCATCTCAGACTTTGTCCAAATCATTTTGAATTATAATTCTGCCTTCCAAAGCACTTGCAACTCCTTCCAGCCTAGTATCATCTGCAAACTTTATAAGTGAATTCTCTATGCCATTACCTAAATCATTGATGAAAATATTGAACAGAACCAGATCCCTGAAGTATCCCACTTGTTATACCCTTCCAGCTCTGGTGACAGGCCTGTCTGTCCTGCTTAGCAGGAAGTTACCAGTCACATAGACCTATCACTTTCTGATATTGGTTTGATGCTCAGACTTTCCCCCATCTGTTCTTTGTGGCTGAAAATCTTCTCACTTTTCTCACCTTCTTGTCCCCTTCATTTTCCAACTCAGTAAACTTGTTCCTCAGCTCTATTTCTTCTTCATTAGCCAATATTTTCCATTGTCTTGTTCTCCTAGTCACATGCTGACTCTGACCACTTTCTTCATCCAGCAGCCTATTTTCACACCTCTGTAGTCCATCATGCATCTGAAAGTCTTTTGGTTTCCCTTCAGCCTCTTCTCCTCTCCCCCCAATCATCCACTTCATTCCTCTTTGGAACTCAGCCATAGTTTCTAGCTGCATATCCAAACCAGAGCCTTCCCATCTATCAGTCTATTATATGACACTTCATATAAATGAAGCTTCCACATCCAGGCATCTTTATTTTTCTTCCATTCTTTTGGTCACTACTGCTGCTGTCTTTGTATCAATCATAGCCTTCTCTCCTAAGATCCTGTCAAGAAAGAAAGAAAGAACACCACATACACCTCTCTCAAAATCCCCTTACAAATTCCCACTCCAATTCTCTTGTTTTCAGCTCTTGTGCTGCTAGCTGGCCATTTGGCTACCTTTATAGGGATGCTGATTATGGAAGCCTGCCTCCTAATCAAAGTTCAGCTGTGATCATAGGGGCTGCTTCTCTTGCTTCCTACCAGACTTTGCAAACTGAACACAATTAAAAAAGCCAGCAGTCAAAAATTCACCCACTGCTCCTATGGTTTACTTCCTTTCTCCTCTAACAGATCACCTCTCCAAAAAGGCAAAATGAACAAGGAGTCTGGTAGCACTTTTAAAGACCAACAAATTTATTTATTTCATGAGCTTTCATGGAAGAAAATCCTATGAAAGCTCATGCAATAAATAAATTTGTTAGTCTTTAAAAGTGCTACCAGACTCCTTGTTTGTCTTGTTGAACTAAACTAATGCGGATACTTCCCCTTTGGAACTCTCCAAAAAGGGTGATCTTATTGTTCAACCACTGTTTTGCTCTCTGTTGTAGGGAAGGTCTTCTGTAGTATGATAATACACAGGACAAAAAAGATGATGGGTGCAAAGCTCAGGGAAGCACAGGCTTGAATGAGGCCTAAGAAATCCTGTGTAGATCAGATATTCACATTAAGATATATCATTAAAAAAAAGAAGAAAAAAAAAGTATAGAATGGCAAGTTCCTGTTACCAGTTTCACTGATCTTCAAAAGGTATTTGACAGACTGTGTAGACATACATTGTGGAATATTCTCCAATCTTATTCTCCATAAAATCCAGCTGAAGTCTTCAATATCACAGAGGCTTTGTGAATACAATCATACAAAATACAGTGAAACAGACAGACAACAGATTGGTTTAACATGAGCGTTAGGGTGAAAAAAGACTTCATTCTATCTCTGCCATTGCTTGGTATTGCCATACTCTGGATAATAAAGTAGTGTATTTGGAACATGAACACTGGTGTAGCTTGGGTAGATGGTAAATGCCTGGACTTTGCTGATGATATCGCACTATTGAGCACCATATACAGAAAGCAAAAAACAAAGACAAGAGCAGACCAATCAGGGCTCAGAGCTTGTGCTTGATGTCAGGATTTCAGGAAAGTTTGTTTTTATTTAACTAACTTCATATTAGAAGGCAAATACAGTAAAAAAAGTAGAAGAGTTCATTTAACTGGACAGCACCATAGCTAATGAAGACCTCAAGCACAGGACAAAGCATTCACTGCATTCACTAAACTCACCAACAAATGGAAGTGAAAGGTACACTGTATCAAAGCAAAACAGAATTTTCAACTGAAATGTAATCTTGGTGTCAATATAGCAGCAAAAGCTGGAAATGTATTAAAATGTTAGATAGAAAAGTAGGTGCCTTTCAAACAAGTGATTGAGCATTGGAAGGTGACACTTGATTTCCAATGAAGAGATCTGAGAAATAACCACACAGCAAGTCATCTTCACTAGAAATAGAAGGCAGTGATGGATATATTTGGAACATGTATTCCAGATGCCAACACACAAGTTTCCCACATGATGCTGTCAAATGAAAATCAGCTGGTGCAAGGAAATTAAGGTGCCCAAGAGAAACTTTATGAATCCTTAGTAAGGGTAACAGAATACTCAATCTCAACACCACAGAGTATACAGAAGCAGTGGTTAATGAAAGAAAGAGGTGGAAGAAAGTAGTTTCCATCATCCTATGTGACAACTTTGCCATGAGAAGTGTATAATAATAATAATAATTAATAATTATTCAGTTGGTTCTAACTGATATCACTGTGCCTGAACTGCTCTCAGCTACACTCTGAAATTTTATGTATAAATTATGTAAAAGGATTTTTAATTTTTTTAATGTAGTTTGACATTTTTAGCATGCTATGCACTAAAATATTTTCCAAGTGACACTCAAATCTCTTTACCCCACACCGATATCAGTCTCTCAACTGCTGACCTCAGACTCATAATAAGAGTTGTTTGTCCTGTCTTTTAAGAATATGAGAGATTAGAAGCCTCTAATGAGAGACCTGAGCCCAGCATTTCTTTCATGCTCGTTATATTTATATGGGCAAGACACCACAGCATAATGTAAGCATTCTTCATTTCATTTTTTATTTTAAAGAATAAGGTTATATACGTATAAAATAATTATTTAATGTTGGAAGTTTGATTAAGAATTTCAAACTGTTTTCCAGAGCCTGACTGTCACTTGAAAGAAACATAGTAGTTGTAATACAGAAACCACATGTGTCCATTAACTAGAAATGAATGATCCTCATTATCTTTTGAGAAGCAATTGTGCTATGAAGATAGCGCATATCCCAAAAAGCTCTGTTAGTGGCTGTGCATTGACAGATAATGCTCATCAAAATATAAGATAAATACGTGAACAAGATGCAGCACAAGATTTACAATCTAATATGCACTTTGCTTTAAAAATCCTCTCACCACACTTCACTATTTCATGATGCCAACAAAATGGCCTTTTCAGAAGCAAATGAAGGAGGTAGCCTATCAACAAGCCAACAATGCTCCTCTCCCATCTCTAAGTACTCTACATCTCTGTTTGCAGTGCCAGCAGGGTGAAGGACAAGATGTACCAGAGGGATTTAGTTTTGTGAACAAAACAATGTGCTACTACTGTGAAGGGAAACAAAATCATGGAGAATAAAAGACAAATGAGAATGCTGGTTTTTACATGTTATGATAGACATTATAAAAATAACTAAGAAAGATGGAAAAGTGTCTCAGATTCTTTATTCACATACAGAAAAGATTTACCATGTCATACCTCAGGAAATAGAGTTCTGCTTTGCCTCCTATTTTATGGTCACAATACTAGTTTACCCTGTGATTTTTTTATAAACTGATGAATTTTAATTTTACTAAAGCAAATGTTCAAGCTGTATGGTGGTCATGCCATACCTATCCTGTGAGTAACCCACATGATTGACTATTCCTATTGGAATTAAAGATGATAGAAAAGATAACCTAACCTAATTGATCTTTTTCATCACTTGTTATTTTATTATAATTTTATGTCTTTGGCTATTGCTGAAATGGTACGTTTGGAGAACAAGAGCTGCTTTCAGTTAGTCTGGGTCCTGTATTTTTTTCTTATCCTAAATGAGGCATGGCAGGAATATATAAGAATCTTCATGTGATATGAATATAATGAATTATATTTATCTATTGTTATATCTGATGTCAAGATAATGTAACATATTTCCCAGCAAATAGTTTCAAGAAAATTGATCTGTTGCAAGTGTTCTAGTTAACTACAAAAATAAGTACTTTTTTCACAACTCTTACGGTATGTCTACACTTGCATCTTAAGTCGATTTAACGACACTTTAGTAGACCTACAGAATGCTGCGTCCATACTGGGCGCTTCCTTAAGTCAATTTAATAACTCCACCTCTGAGTTAGGTCAACTTAAAGCCGGTGTGGATGGGGAATAGCCCTAAATCAACCTAATTGGAGCTGGGCTGGAGAGAAGGGGAGAGCCACAGCCAGGGAAGATTGGGCTGGGGTGAGCCGGGGCTGGGGAAGATCAGGGAGAACCAGGGCTGGGGACATAGGCTGGGGAGAAGGGAAGAGCCATGGGCTGGGGTGAAGGGGAGATCTGTGGCTGGGGTGAAGGGTAGAGCCGCAGCTGGGGAGAAGGGGAGCCGTGGTCGGGAGATCAGGCTGGGGAGAAGGAAGAGACAAGGTGGGGATCGGGGGCTGGGGAGAAGGAAGAGATGCAAGAATCAGACTGCCTGATGTCTGCGGGTGTGTAGTGGCCCCTGCACCGCTGTGCACCTGCAGATTAGAGGGAACATAGCTCTAGACCCCCACAACACTCCTCTGTTGACCTAGCACCTGACAGTGTGGATGTAGGCAGTCGACTGAAATGTTTAGTGTGGACTCTCTAAGTCGACTTAACAACCTAAAGTTGATCTTGTTAAGCTGACTTAACAGAGCCTGTAGTTTAGACATAGCCCTAGTGGTTACACTGACAATGGTTTAAAAGGCCTGTCAATAAAACTCTTTCATCATCTTCTGGTCTTACAGTATTGAAAAAGTTAATCACTGCAAATTCTTAAGCTGTTAAAACATTTGAGTTATGTCACTAAATCTCTATTCACAAGTGACCCAGAATCATAATGAAGACGTGATTTTCTGTTCATACAGTTGATATTATTAGCAATGCAATTATAAGGGTCTTAGTTTGTTGTAAATGGACCCAATTGTGACATTGTCTAGATTTAGGGGACCATTAGGATTGATTTTTCATATTAATATTTCATAATTGCAATAATCCATAGGAACTATGCCATATTTGGTACCAATAGAGAGGTTGTAACTCACTAGGAATGAGTATATTGGTAGTGTGTAGTTGTCACATTTGTGTAGGAATTAAGAATATGTTATATCTGTGTTTCCATTTATTTGATTCTGAGAAACTCCCCAGACTGGATGTCTACAGTCATTGTCTCCTTAATAGCCCATTAGGGGAACCACAATGGGCCTATGGAGAAACCTGATTAGTGAGTCACCCAGACTGATCATGTGACTCGACTCCATGTTGATTTGCAAAACGTCCACACAACATGAACATACTCCATTAGAGTTCCACCTAATTGTGGTCCCTCTGGCTTCTAGTATAACTCTTTCAACGACAACACGTCAGGAAGATCAGGAACACAGGTTTATCCCTTGAATTTCTTAATCACAATCACTTTTAAAAGAGTATTAGAGAGTTACAGATATTTGCAGAATAATAAAAGTACCAAGTTGCACCATCCCCTTGCCTAATCATACTCCTTCAGAGAGTACAAGGTCTTGTTAACATTTCAGGCTAGGCAGACTCTTTTCTGCCTTCTCTCTTTCCAGCCTGTGCCTTTTGTATATGGCTGTTCACAGGCCTCTGTCACATGCTCCCCTGGCATGTTTGTCCTCCCCTCTCACAGCCCCACACAGGGGTCCTGTGTGGATAGTCCTTTATTCCATGAGGGTCGGCCAGTAATTTAGACACAGTCAATAGCTTTTGTCTATTGTTGTGATGACTTCTCAGAAATCATCCTTCAATTAAGATGTCAAGAACCTTTCCTGGGCAGGGTAGCTGACTGGAAAACATTATAATGATTTTGTTCTGAAAAAGGTTAGACATGAGTTCAGCCCATAATTCCAAATGGATGATCTAGTAAAAAAATGGAGGTTGCATTAGAAAATGGAGTTCGCAGCTTGACCTAGATACATTATACCATCACCACAGGCTCCCAGAGTAAGTTACAAACATCCCACAATGATGCCCTGGATTTTAAATTAATTAGACTTAATTTATAGCATGTATGCCTTTTGACCAGTGGAACTAGACTCACAGGAGTCTTTGTTTAATAGATTACATGGGATCTTTTCTCTGAAAAGATTAGTATGCAAATACGTATGTGTAGTGATTTCATGTTTAATGTTGCATCTGGAATTCTATTGTAAGCCTTATTCTGAAATTACCCCTAGGCCAACTTTTGAACTAACTACATGAGTGTTTTTAAAATGTTGTGACGAATATATACAGATCTTTTTCTGATAACTCTGAGAATCAGAGTTTACATCTATTAGTTAACACAAAAAGAATGTTACTTTAGCAATAATGAGAGAGAGAGAGAGAGAACAAAAATATTCTTCATTACTAGGCAGATCTCTATCCAACAAGCCAAGGCTTAAAAATATACATGGGTCAGCTGACACTGAAAAATGTGTCTGTGAAATACTCTGCATGCAGAGATGTACATTCTGAGTATCTGGCATGCAAAAGGATTCACTTATATTAATTGAATAATTCTCAGTGTCCAGCTCTCAAACTATTTTAACTCTGAACCTGTATCTGCATCACTGTTTTCAATTTCCACTTAAATATTGGGTACTGTTTCCCTATGAATTTAATGAAAGTTGGACCAGAACACTTACAAAACTTTTAAACATTATATGTTTTACTGATTGACTATTTGCCAGTTGTATTCTACAAATTGTTTATATGTGTTCTATATCAGGTTTGATTCATACAACATGAACAGTTATATTAGACTATCATAACATAGCTGATTTAAGAGTTCTCTAGTCTGCTCATGGTATATATTTTGTTTCTAATACTTGTCTAAATGAGGCCATATGGAATTATTTAAAAGACATGATATTAAGAGGCATTACATCTTCATACCAAACACATTCAACTTGTGGAACTCATTGCAATGGGATGTTGTAAAGACCAAAAGTATATTCAGGAAAAAAATGATAAATTCATATAGATTAGATCCATCAATGGCTATCAGCCAAGATAGTCAAGGATGCAATTCTATGCTCTGAGTGTTCTTAAATCTCTAAATGCAGAATCTGGAACTGGATGACGGGGGGGTGGATTACTCAAATTGCCCTTTTCTGTTCATTCTTCTGAAGCATCTGGCATTGGCCACAGTCAGAGACATGATCCTGGGTTACATGGACCATTGGTCTAATCCAGTATGCCTTTACATATTGTGGCAGGGTATTCCCCAGCTGGTGCCATGTAACAAATGTTCTCCTTGGCACAGTAGGCCTGTAGTAAATCTGCCCACCCTGGCAAGCCTTCTTCTCTCCTCAGATGCTGTATCCCCGATGGCTTTGGCCTACGTCTCTGCACCGTCCACCTGGTAGGCAGCTCTGGTTTGGTGTGCCAGGGTTCCCGGACCTGGGCTTTACCTTTGGTCAGGTCCTTTGGTAGGGCCTTGGTTTTAGTAGTCCTATCCAGTGAGGGTCAGGGCCACTGTAGCTTCCTTCTCGAGCCATTCCTGGGCCCTTCCCTCCTGTGTTCACTACCTCCTTTGGGGGGTCTCAGATCTCTGTCTTGGGAAATGGTGCTGGAGATGGTGGTGGTGGTGGTGGTGGTGCTGGTGGTGGTGGTGCTGCTGCTGCAGCAAGCCTCTCAGGCCTTGTCACTCCTCTTTCCTCCTCTCTGTGCTAGCAGAGGTTTGTTTTTGATTGGGTCTGGAGCAGCCCCTGATTGCACTCAGGTGCCCCTGATTGCCCTGCAGATGTCTCTTCTCTGTCTGCTGGAAAAAGGGCCTTCTGCATTCTAGGGCTGACATACTTTCCCTCAAGTACTCTTCTGTAGCCATCTGGCCTGACTTTATTACAATATATTCCCATGCATTTTTCTTGTCAAGAAAAGATTGCAATTTGGATGTGCTCATACACATGGACATACTATAAGATCGTGGTCATACATAACAGTCTTCTACTGGATTATATAACATCATCACATGAGTTTTGGCAATAGCCAGTGGTAAATTTTAGAACTATATGTTATCCTGAATTCATTATGCACTTTTGACTATTGTTGATGAGAAAGTGTCACAGGATGCCCCTCTGTGCACCTCTTGACTATGATCTATATGATTTTTCCGTTCACTTTTTCACTATGGTTATATGAGTTTATGACAGTTATGCCATGCAAGGGTCCTTTATAAATGCTCATAACCTATTCTACATGATTACTATGGTATCATATTTCCTGCAGCATCACATATGTGCACAGATGCATAGCATGTTTTGCATGGCTCAGGGGAGAGGGAGACAGGCAGAACTCTTTTCCAGCAGCATGTAAATAGCCAAAGCTGGAGGAGGTAACAAAGGGAACAGGGTAATCTCCATCTCTGGAAACATTTAAGGCCCGGTTAGACAAAACCCTGGCTGGGGCGATTTAGTGGGAGTTGTCCTGCTTTTAGCAGGGGGCTGGACTAGATGACCTCATGAGGTCCCTTCCAATCCTAAAATTCTTTAATTCTCTGATTCTATGCATGCAAATGCCCTCCCTGGCTCCGATAGAAGTAAAAAGAATCACGCAGCAGCACAGAAAGGGAGGGGTTGAGGGGTTTTGGAAACAAAAAGAGACACTTTGAATGGGTTGGGGCATTTGGTCATGGACACTCCATCTTGAAACATCTACAAGAAGTACTGTGCCCTGACGGAAGTAGGCAGAGACAACTGCAAACCATCACAGCTGGACTTGAGGAGTGAGATGAGCATAATTTTAGTAGTGTAGTTGGGTAAAATGTCTCAAGTATGTATACTTCGGTGTAGCCACTCACAGCGTATAGCGAATAGGAGCGGAGCAGCTTATGCAACATATACGGCAGTCAGTGCTCCGAAAGGCTTGTTTACACTATTGGAATGGCTGAGCCAATGAGTCACTCCAGGGGCGTAGCTCTCCACACAGGAGCAGGCTACAATAACAGATTTTTTAACCATGCTGAAGAGTAGCATCATTTCTGCAGGCCTGTTGTTAATTTCCATTTGACATTCAGTCCTGCCACATGTTCTTGTTGTCCATCAACAGTAGATTTTCCCAGTATCATGTTTGCTGTGTCTTTCAGCTTAGTGAATGTGTTCATTTTATCATTCAGTAATTTTAAGGAACATTGCATATTAAAATATTGTGCAAATTACTAAACTGTTTTAAAGTAACTATAGATCCAATGAACATGGTTTGGCTGAATCACTTAAAATGGGTCACCAGGCTTGCTCAGTAAAACCTTCTATATATTACTATCTCCCTCAAACAGACTCCTTTTATTTGAAATGAAAGAGATAGATATGGAAAAAGTATACATTAAAAATGTCAATTTCCATCATTTCAGGCCTGTTTTCAAGTTTAATGATAGTATTTTTAATGCTATAGTGCTTTTTGTTAATCTCTATACCAAGATTGCATTAGTAATACAGATCCTTCAAGAGATTATGGAAATCCCTTTTATATGATTAATGCTTGCTGACATTAAACTCTTAAGCCATATTACCAAAAATATCATGTTATCAAGGTGCATGAATGACATCCTAGCATTTTGTATAACTCAAGGGTCATTGACTCTCTTTTCTCTTAACTAGATCAAATTACTTAATTACAGTCTCATTCATTTCCAGGGTCTCTCTTGAGGAAGGCAGACTTTAAGATTCCAGTGGAGGATGGTTTTCCCCAGATTGAGAAATGCTGCCTGCAAGCTCCCCTGCTTGGAGGGACCAAAAGCTTGCCAGTATAAAAGGTAAAATGGCTAGACAAAGATGGGACAGGGCCAGGCTATCCACAAGGCACATTGCTTAAGGATAACTGTGGGTGTGTCTACACTGGCAGCTTAGGTCGACTTAAGGAAAGCTTAAGTCGACTTAATAACATCTAGTTTTAGGTTGATTTAAGCCTTAAGTCAACTCCTTAAGTCATAGAATCATAGAATCATAGGGCTGGAAGGGACCTCATGAGGTCATCTAGTCCAACCCCCTGCTAAAAGCAGGACCACTCCCACTAAATCATCCCAACCAGGATTTTGTCAAACGGAACCTTAAATATCTCCAAAGACAGAGATTCCAGCACCTCCCTCGGTAACCCATTCCAATGCTTCACCACCTTCCTAGTGAGAAAGTTTTTTTAAATATACAATCGCGACCTCCCCACCTGTAACTTGAAACCATTGCTCCTTGTTCTGTCCTCTGTTACTACTGAGAACAGCCTAGCTCCCTTCTCTTTGGAGCACCCCTTCAAGTAGCTGAAGGTTGCTATCAAATCCCCCTTCAGTCTTCTCTTCTGTAGACTAAATAAGCCTAGTTCCTTCAGTCTCTCCTCATAAGTCATGTGCCCCAGCCCCCTAATCATTTTTGTTGCCCTCCGCTGGACTCTTTCTAATTTGTCCACATCCTTTCTGTAGTGAGGAGCCCAAAACTGGACACAGTATTCCAGATGTGGCCTCACCAGTGTCGAGTAGAGGGGAATAATTACATCCCTCGATCTGCTGGCAACACTCCTACTGATGCAGCCCAATATGCCATTGGCCTTTTTGGCAACAAAAGCATACTGTTGGCTCATATTCATCTTGCTGTCCACCATAACCCCCAGGTCCTTTTCTACAGTGCTGCTACTTAGCCGATCGGTCCCCAGCCTGTAGCAGTGCATGTGGTTTTTCCGTCCTAAGTGCAGGACTTTGCACTTGTCCTTGTTGAACCTCATGACGTTTCTTTCAGCCCAGTGTTCCAATTTGTCTAAGTCTCCCTGAATCCTGTCCCGGCCCTCCAGCGTGTCTATCATTCCCTCCAGGTTGGTGTCATCCGCGAACTTACTACGCATGCAATCTATCCCATCATTGAGAACATTAATGAAGAGGTTGAACAGAACTGGCCCCAGGACCGACTCCTGGGGCACTCCACTCGTTACTGGTTGCCAACTAGACATTGAGCCATTCATGCCTACCCACTGAGCCTGTCAATCTAGCCAGTTTTCTATCCACCTTACGGTCCACTCATCTAACCCATACATCCTTAACTTGCTGACGAGAATGCTGTGGGAAACCATATCAAAAGCCTAGCTAAAGATAAGGTATACAATGTCAACGGCTCTTCCCGCATCCCCAAATCCAGTCATCTCATCATAGAAGGCAATCAGGTTGGTTAGGCACGATTTGCCCTTGGTGAATCCATGCTTACTCTTCCTGATCACTCTATTTTCCTCCAAGTATTTCAGGATGGATTCTTTGAGGACCTGCTCCATGATTTTTCCAGGGATTGAGGTGAGGCTGACGAGTCTGTAGTTCCCCAGATCCTCCTTCTTCCCTTTCTTGAAGATAGGTACTATATTTGCCTTTTTCCAATCATCCAGGACCTCCCCCGTTCGCCACAAGTTTTCAAAGATAATGGCCAGCCGCTCTGCAATCACATCAGCCAACTCCCTCAGCACCCTTAGATGCAGTTCATCTGGCCCCATAGACTTGTGCACATCTAACTTCTTTAAGTAGTCCGTAACTTGATCTTCCATCACTGAGGGCCGCTCTTCTTCTCTCCATTCTGTGTTATCCAGTGTAGTAGGCTGGGAGCTGGCCCTCCCTGTAAAGACTGAAGGAAAAAAAAGCATTGAGTACTTCAGCCTTTTCCGCATCATCCACCACGAGGATACCTGCCCCATTCAGTAAGAGACCTATACCATCTCTGATTGTCTTCTTGTTACTGACATACTTGTAGAACCCTTTCTTATTATCCTTCACATCCCTTGCTAGCTGCAACTCCAATTGTCCTTTGGCCTTTCTGATTTTGTACCTGCAGTCCCGAGAAATATCTTTATGCGCTTCCCTTGTCATCTGTCCAAGTTTCCACTTCTTGTAAGCTACCTTTTTATGTTTCACCTCCCCACAGAGTTCTCCGCTAAGCCATGCTGGGTGCCTTCCATATTTGCTGTTCTATCTGCACATCGGAATGGTATCTTCCTGTGCCTTTAACAGGGTTTCTTTAAAATACAACCAGCTCTCTTGGACACCTTTCCCCTTCATATAAGCCTCCCAAGGGATCCTGCCCATCAATTCCCTAAGGATGCATCTACACTAGTAAATAAAATCGACTTAAGCAGGCTTAAGTCGACTTAATTTACTCTGCGTCTACACTGGAGTTTCCTTAAGTCGACTTAAGCCAGTATAGACACCCTAAGTTGACTTACAAGATAAGTCGACTTAAGGGCAGGGGGAAAAAGGAAGCCTGTGCTCCCTTCTCCCCAGGAAGCCGCTAGCAGCTTGTCCCAGCTCCCTTCTCCCCGGGACTGCTCAGGTCTTGGGGAGAAGGGACCGTGGGGCTCCCAGCGGTCCCGGCAAATAGGGAGCCGCAGCTTCCTTCTTGATGGGACCACCGTGGGTCCTGGCCAGAAAGAAGCCAGCAGCTCCCCTCTGCCCAGGACCCCCATGGGTCCTAGCAAAAAGGGAGCATGGAGTTCCCTTTTTGCTGGGACCCCAGTAGTCCCAGCCAGAAGGGAGCCTTGCGGCTCCTTTCTGGCCGGGACCCCACTCCAGCTGATAGGGAAACCCGGACGTTTCCCTATCAGCTGGAGGGCGTGCTCGCAATTGCCCCTGCTTCCCTATCACCTGGAGTGGGGTCCCGGCCAGAAAGCAGCCGCAGGGCTCCCTTCTGACCGGGACCACTGGGGTCCCGGCAAAAAGGGAAACCCTTGCTCCCTTCTGGCTGGGACCGCTCGGGTCCCGGGCACAAAGGAGCCGCGGAGCTCCCTTCTAGCCTGGAGCGCTGAGGTCCCGGGCAGAAGGGAGCCCCATGGTCCCTTCTTGCCGCGACCACTGGGGTCCCGGAGAGAAGGGAACCCTGCGCTCTCTTCTGCCTGGGGCCACGGGGACCACTCGGTCCCGGCCAGAAAGGTGCCAAGTCGTCCGGGCCAGAAGGGAGCTCCGTGCTCACTTTTCCCCTGGACCACTCTGGGGCTTGCTGTTTCATGGAGAGCCATCCTCATGCGGGGCTGGCTCTCCCCAGGACGAGCCCCCTCCCCAGGGGAGCCAAGGCTCCAAAGGAGTCTCGCCTCCCCCTAGACCTAACCAGTCTATTTATAGGGTCTAGTGGAGACTCTCTAAGTCAACTTAGTAAGGCCAGCTTTAAGTCGACTTAAGGGTCCTGTGTGGACTCTCTAAGTCGACTTAATATAGTAGACTTAGTAAAGTCGACTTAGTAAAGTCGACCTAAATTCCTGAGTGTAGACATTGCCTTAGGAAGCAAAAATCTGCTTTTCTGAAGTCCAGGGTGTGTGTTTTGCTTCTTTCCTTTCTTTCATTGATCAGGATCCAGAACTCTATCATCTCATGGTCACTGCTGCCCAGGTTGCCATTCACTTCTACTTTCTCTATCAATTTATCTTTGTTTGTAAGCAGCAGGTCTAGAGGTGCAAGGTCCCTAGTTGGTTCTTCCAGCATTTGTACCAGGAAGTTATACTCAACACTCTCCAAAAACTTCCTGGATTGCCTGTGCACTGCTGTATTGTCCTCCCAGCAGATGTCAGGATAATTGAAGTCCCCCATGAGAATCAGGGCCTGCAATCTGGAAACTTCTGTTAGTTGTCCATAGAACGCCTCATCCACCTCCTTCTTCTGGTCTGGTGATCTGTAGCAGATACCCACCAGTTTTATAGTGGAGCTCCGAGCAGTCATACAGCTCTTTTACATATAGCGCTACTCCTCCCCCCCTTCTTCCCTGCCTGTCCATCCTGAACAATTAATACCCATCCATGGCAGTGCTCCATTCATGCAAGCTATCCCACCACGTCTCTGTTATTCCAATTATATCATAGTTCCTTGTCTGTGTCAGTATTACCAATTCTTCCTGCTTGTTTCCCAGGCTCCTCGCATTTGTGTACAAACACTTAAAATACCAGGTCGATTGCCCTACTTTGCCCTGTCAATTATCTCTCCTGTTGCATCTTCCTCATTGCAATTTCTCCCGGTGTCATCCTTCCCCACTCGCCTCAGGTATTATGGCTTCCTTCAGATACATAAGACAATGATTTGATTTTCCCGTCCAGTTCTGACTACCCTCTCTTTTATCCCTGCTGTTACAGTCCCGGCACTCCCCAAGTTCCATCCCTTCCCCCAGGTCTTCCTCCCTGTGAGTTACCTGTGGGCTTTGGTCACCTTCCCCCTTTAAACCTTGTTTAAAGCCCTATTCACCAGGTTAGCTAGTCTACATCCAAAGAAGCTCTTCCCCTTTCTCGATAGGTGCAGTCCATCTCTGCCTAACAGTCCTTCTTCCTGGAACAGCACCCCATGGTCGAGGAAGCCAAAGCCCTCCTGGTAATACCAACTTCGCAGCCAGGCATTAACTTCCAGGATGCATCTGTCTCTGCTCAGGCTCCTACCCTTGACCCTGTGACTTACCTGTCGGCTTTGGTCACCTTCCCCCTTTAAACCTAGTTTAAAGCCCTATTCACCAGGTTAGCCAGTCTACATCCAAATAAACTCTTCCCCTTCCTTGATAGGTGCAGTCCATCTCTGCCTAACAGTCCTTCTTCCTGGAACAGCACCCCATGGTCGAGGAAGCCAAAGCCCTCCTGGTAACACCATCTTCGCAGCCAGGCATTAACTTCCAGGATGCATCTGTCTCTGCTCAGGCTCCTACCCTTGACTGGAAGGATCGAGGAGAACGCCACCTTAAAGCCAGCATGGATTCGAATTAGTGCCTAAGTCGACCTTATTATGTTGACTTAAAGCGTTAAGTTGACTTTATAAGGTCAACTTAGGCTATGTCTACACTAGAAAAAATTAAGTCAACTTTGTTAAGTCGACTTAGAAAGGTCGACTTTAAGCTGACTTAAAGTCAACCTTATTAAGTTGACTTAACAAAGTTGACTTAACTTTTCTAGTGTAGACATAGCTTATCAGTCTACTTTGTGGGTGCTTCTGTGGATCCTGGCCAGAGTTATAAGCCCTTATACCTGATTTATCACTGGAACACTGTTTGCAGTGGTATCTCTGTCTTCTGTTCCCTACAAGAGAATGCCTTAACTGGGATTGCTGACCTTCAAAGATGCAAATCAAGGGTATGTGAAGTACTGCACATAGCTAATGCCATAAGTCTCTATGCTACTGAGGAATGTTCTTATTCTCCTACTATTTTTAATGTGTCTAAATTACACATGAAACAATGACAATATGTAATTAGAGAAGTGATATGCAAGTTCAGAGAGATCTCACACATTAATCTGTTGATGCATTATTCAGTTCTAATTAATATAACAGCTCTTAATGTACTATTAGCAATGGTGGGAGGAAACATATATTAGTGACAGAAAGCAGGAGAGAATAACAGAAAATAGATGCAGATGGATATAGTAAGAAACAATACAAAAAGACACAGAGGACACAAGTGACACAAGAGAACACAGGTGGGCAGTAATTTGAACAGCTGTATATTGACCTTTAGAAATAATTCCCATCAAAAGAAAAACAGAGGAGGAGAAAGTGTGCTTATTGACTTTGACACCACATTGATACTGAGACTCATCACTAGAATCCTTTGTAAATACCAAGGCTAGATACTCTTCTAGAGGATCTACGTGCAAGAATGATATCACAGTATCAGAAAATGTTGATAGTCTTTCAGTCTCATTGGGTGCATCTACACTTACAAATTAAGTCGACTTAATCATGCTTAAATCAGCTTAATTTAATCTGTGTCTACACTACAGTTTCCTTAAGAAGATTTAAGCTGCTGCTTAAGTCAACTTAAGGAAATTTCAAGTTGACTTTATAAAACCTACTTTTAAGTCGACTTGTTGCTTACATCAACTTCATTAAGTTGACTTAAGCCAGTGTAGATGTGGATTAGCCCTAAGTCAACTTAAATGGCTTCCAGAGCTCCCTTCTCCTCTCCCTGTCCTTCCTCCCAGAGTTTCTGGCACAGGAAACCTGCCCTGGCCAATCACGGGGCAGGACACAGCCATGCCCTCACCCCTCCCCCCCCCCGAAGCTCAGACCTGGCCAGGCCTGCCTTTGAGACAATGGCAGAGGAGGGCAGCCAGCACTACAGGCAGGCACTGTCCTGGAGCCACCAGGAAAACTTGGCCTTGATAGACATTTGGGGGGATGAGGCAGTGGCCCCCTGGCTGCAGGGCAACCAGCAGAATAGGGAAATCTATTCCTCAATGTCCCAGACCCTGGCTGCCAAAGGCTACACCCGGGACACCCAGCAGGTCCAGATGAAAATAAAGGACCTGAGGCAGGGCTATCAAAAGGCCCGGGAGGCAAGCCTAAGGAAGGGGGCAGCCCCCACCACCACCTGCCACTACTACTCAGAGCTGCACGGCTTCCTGGGGCAGGAGAGTGGGGGTTGGGTTGGGGGTGGGGAAGGCACTCTCACAGGGGCAGAGAGGCTGGGGGCCATGTGGCAGAGGGGAGGGGGAACCCCAAGGTGAGTGGTGCAGTGATGTGTTTGGAGATGGGGTGGGGAGACCATGGGCAGGAGCACCAAGGCCACACAGCATGCACCTGACACCACTGGCATGTGGCCCCAGGAGCGACCCTCCTAGGCAGGACTGCCTGCAGCCCACCACTGTGGGCACTGCATCCGACCTGGGAAGCACAGCATGCTGGTGTGTGCCAAAGGGTCCCTATGCCAAAGGACAGGGAGTGGGAAGCTGGGGGATGGTCAGGGGACAGCAACTGCTCTCAGACTGCACACCACTTCTTCCCAGCAGCTCCTACGCCCTTGGCACCTGGCACTCCTGGCATCCCAGCAGGCCCGATCCGGAGTCAGAGGAAGCAGCAGCACTCACGGGATGAGATCCTGGAGGACCTGGTCTGCATGAGCGAGCAGACGGAAGCACACCTGGCAGTGTGGCAGGACCAGGACAAGGGCCACCAGAGGGTCGAGCAGCAGCTGCTCGAGTGGATGCTCGCTCTCCTCGAGTGGCAGACACAGGCCTTTTCCCGCAGGGCCCCACCCTGCACCCCAGAAGTGGCTTTCCTCGACAGCGGCCCAGGACCCGGGACGGATGCCAGCAGGCCAGGGACCCACCTCCTGAAGGCTACTGACTCAGACCCCTTCCCCCAACCTCCCACTCTCCCCCCGACCCTCTTCACTCCCCCCAAACCTTCCACTTGGGTGAGTGCAGCAGCTTGTCAGGCCAGCAAGGTGGGGAGCAGGCTGGCATATGCCTCCATGCTGGCGGCTTGCCAGTGAAATCTGCTCCAGAAGAGAAGCACCTGATCAGTAGTTGCCAGGTGTTGCACAGCTGCCTGACCATTTGCTGGGGAAAAGCCTGGTCCCTGACCTGCTCAGCTTCCATGTTGCCAGGCACAATGGGGAAGGTGCCAAGTTCATGTCCTCTTTTATGGGACTGGCCAGGGGAGGGGTAGAACTACCTGACTGCCACATGCCACACTTCCCATCATGCACCACTCCTAGTCCCCCTAGGCCCTGCCAGTCGACTTAAACATCAAGTGAAGACGCTCTAGGCTGATTTTGCAAGGTTGACTTTAAGTTGACCTAATTTTATAGTGTAGACGTGCTAAGTCGACTTAACAAAGTTGTCTTAAAGTTGACTTTGTTAAGTTGACTTAGCTAAGTCGACTTAAATTAACAAGTGTAGACATAGCCATTGTCTGGTATCCCAATAAAAAATGACTTTCTATAGATTCCATTTTGATGTCACACAAATTTATCACCGTCTTTAAATAAATACATATAAGGCTCAGGTTTGTAATGATCCATATCATGACAGGGTATATACAGTGACACTGTCTTCTTTGGCAAAAAGCTCATATATATGTATAGAGCTCATATAAACTCACAGTCTTCTACTTAGAGGAAAAAAATGGTTCCTTCCAGTGAGCTAAAGAGACAGCTCAACTAATTCACCCAGAGAGAGCTTATGAACAATAAGCATTTCTGGCATTTTCCATCCAGTAGTTAGCAGTCATTGGAATATGTACTTTTTATATTTAAGGTAAAGTTAATCATTCACCTTTGTAGAATCTCATTTCACAGAGTTTAGTCCAACAATTGAATGTTAGTCTGTGTTTGGATAGTGTCTGTGTCATTGTATGGGTTGCACAGCTAACCCATTGTATGGGTTGCATAGTTGACAGCTAAAAAAAGAAAAATATATGATAGAAGTATCAAAAATAATGAG
The DNA here is from genome assembly GCA_007922175.1 of Pelusios castaneus. Taxonomy (NCBI): domain Eukaryota; kingdom Metazoa; phylum Chordata; order Testudines; family Pelomedusidae; genus Pelusios; species Pelusios castaneus. The sequence continues at coordinate 4,528,248 of ML685832.1, forward strand.
TGTTTTAGAGGAGCGAACCCAAGTGCACCTATTTATCATTCTCCTAGTATTAGAACAATGGAGAATTCAGTCAAATCAAAGAAGAACAAACAAACAAAGAAATGAACTTTTTTGTTATTGCCTACAATGCATAACTAACCTGTTAAACTCACCACCAGAAGGTATCACTGAGCCCAAGAATGTAGCAGGATTCTAAAAAGGATTGGACATGTATTTAGATAATGAGAGCCTCTAGATTTCATTTCATAAAGGAATATAAATCAACAAGGAGGGCATAACCCAAACACTGATGGACAGACAGTAACTTTCTCAGTGGTTACCTTACTCCATAATTATTTGGTGTTGGGCTTTGGGACCATTCCTTTTTGGTATCTGATGCTTTTTAGTGTAAGAGACAAGATATTTCATTAGATATGTTACTGATCTACTCTAAAAAAAATCATTTCCACATTTCTGTCCTTCCATTCCAAAAGCATTTGGGGATTAAAGTGTGGGTTTGCACTATACCCCCATACTTCTGATACACCTACAAAACTGGCAGGGATTTCAAACCTCAATAACTCACAGATCTCCTGATATCTGTGAGATACAAGGACCTCTGAATGGAGGACATATGTTTCCAAGAATTTCTGCTCACCCTTCCATTTCACTGGCCTTATGGCTATAATGAAACTCATGTTGCAGGTAGTCTCAAGTCAGTACGACCAGATGTCCCAAGTTTATAGGGACAGTGATGACATTCAGGGCTTTGTCTCCTACAGGTGCCTATTATCCTCCACCCAATCCTGATTTTTCACACTTGCTATCTGGTCACCCTGTCACAAATTCATACTCCTCCCACCTCCATTGTGTGAAGTGGAATATGCAAGTTAGTATTAATTTTTGTACAGAATTCCCATTCATGGATTCCAAGGATTAAAGGCACCACTGTGATCATCTAGCCTGACTTCTTGTGCAACACAGGGCATAAAACTTTCCAAAATAATTCCCAGAGCATAGCTTTTTTGGGGAAAAAAATCCAGTAGTGATTTTTTTAAAAATAGTTAATGACAGAGAATCCACCATGGCACTTGGTAAGTTATTGCAATAGTTAATTACTCTGACTGTTAAAAGTGCATGCCTCATTTCTAATCTATATTTGTCTGCCTTCAACTTCCAGGAATTGGAACATTTTATACCTTTCTCTGTTAGATTGAAGAGCCCATTATTAAATGTTTATCCCCTATGTATATACTTACAGATTAATCATTAATTAAATAAATAAATAATTAAACGATTAATTAATCGTTTCACCTTCTCATGGGGCTGTAGAGGATGATGTGTGTCCTGACCCTCCCCACTCTTCCCTTACACAGGAGACACCGTCAGGCCCCGAGGTAAGCTAATGATTCAGAGATACACTCCTCCCTTCTTTGTCCCTTTGGGGAACACAAAGCAGAATTTGACTTCTCATATATATAACTTTGACAAACAAACTTCAGAAAATTCAAAAAAAGAAGAGAATTTCCAGCTCTAAAATAAGGGCTGGAGTTAAATCAATAGACAGTTATTTACAGACTTAATCAGAATCTTCCAATCTGATTTTTATCTTTCTGTTAATACCTTTAATGAAGTGAATGGTGTTGAAAGTTAATCTTGTTTGCTTTAAATGACATTGCAACAACCTGCAAATCAGTAATGTCTTTTCTGATTCAAAGTCTTCTGGCTTCATTTTATAATGTAAGAACAGAGCTTACATCTCTTTCACATTCACAGCTCTCTCTCTGTTTCTCTCTTTGCCTGTTTCCCTCTACATTAAAGAAAAAAGGAAGCTCACTTTTCATGTTCTCTTGACTGAATTAACTACATTTTTTGGCTGTTTCACTTTGAGCATTTAACTGTCATAGGGCAGAGCATGGGCCATTTCATACATTTTGCAATAATCGGAGATAGCAGTATCATTTGTTTTCATTTTTCCAAGATGTTGCTTTTCAAATTGAAATATGTATTAAAGGGAAGAGTCTAACTTTCTGGGAAATATAAACTAATGGATGAGCTTTCTTAAACCACATTTTATTTGAATCTCAATCTCTTACTAGGAAGAGCAGGGTAGATTATCAAATATATTTTGAGTTAGAGTACTATATATTGATTAAATTATTGTAGCTCTAGAGAAGACCAGAGTGACAGAAAAAAAACCTCTTGTTAATATTTAGGCTGTAATATAGAGGTCTTTCATTTCAGAATTCATGCATTTTTCTCAGATAGGGTCATGCAAAATATATCATATGAGTATATAAAAACATCATTTTTGTAATTTTTGATATGAGCTGGAAAATACACAATATAATTTCATGGGCAAAGTGTTGGCAAGTGGCAAGCTAAGCCTGATTTTTTTATCTGAAAAATTTAATGGTCAAATTAATGGAAATCATTGGAGTTACAAAAGGGATGAATATGACCTAGCATGTGCCTGAGTGGAGATACTGAAGACTATGTCTGAAGTACACCTCACAGTGTTTGTTCATCTCACTCTGTGTGTCCCTTCTGCCAGTGAGTTCTCATTGTCATGATACAGAGACCATGGCAAGAGAGAATGGGTGCATCTACACTTGTAAATTAAGTCAACTTAATTTACCCTGCATCTACACTACAGTTTCCTTAAGTCGACTTAAGCAACTTGCTTAAGTCGACTTAAGGAAAATAAAGTTGACTTAATGAAAATTAAGTCGACTGTATAAAACCTCAATTTAATTCGACTTAGTTAAGTCGACTTAGCTAAAGTCGACCAAAATTTTCAAGTGTAGACATAGCCAATGAGTCTAAAAATTGTATCCCTTACCGTGACTGGAATGAGGAAAAGAATCTCAAAAGTGTTAAGTCACTCATTTTCTGTGCCTCTGTTTCTACAGTTCTAAAATAATGAAAAATTTTAAATTAATTCATTTCACTTGGAGTTGAATGCATATGGCTAAAAGCAGACTTTTGCCCCAAGTGTCAGTTACACTTAACTATAGAAGAATTTAGATCCCCAGTGAATGCCTGAATTTGGGCATTTGTGTACAAATACATTACATAGGTATGCACATAAACTTCACACACACACACAAATGTAAACATAGCAATTGCTGTACTCAATCAGAACTTTATCTTGTCTAGTATATGCCGTACCACCCGCTTCCACCCCCTGTAAATAGTGGGACAGAGATTGGTAGGTTAAGTTCTTTTATTTCGCCCAGTGCAATTACCAGGACTCGTTGACTTGGTTAGAACACTGTTTTGCCTTTAAATAACACAAAAAGACTACAAACAAAACTAGCAAAGTCCAAAGCTGGATCCTTACAACAAGAATTAAAAACACCCTGACCTCTAAATGCTGATTAATTTTTCTACCAGTACAATTACTCATTTCCCTTCTTCATAATAGTTTCTTAACTAAAATAGCTACAGGGGGAGTGCCTTTAGGGTTATGAGGTACTACTAAACTAAGATAGTTACAGGACAAAAGAAAAGGGGGGTTCAGCTCCGTAATACTCACATATGCTTCCCTAGATTCTGGGGTTCCTTCTGACAGAAGCTCAGATACACTATGTCAGGGTGACCCTTCTGGTTGGCCAAGGCAAAAGAGATCAGTCAGGTACGCCGAGGGATGGATTCTTCCCAATCCTCACCTCCTCTTTGTTCCCTTTAGGTTTTATATTATTTTGGAGGCCATAGAGTGGTCCAGCACTGACTATGTAGTCTCTTAGGATTGGTTTCTTTCTGTTGCAGTTTTTGCCCCTTCAGGAATCCCTCTTTGTTGACAAGGCACTTTGTGACCTGGTTTAGGAATTTTCCTTACTGATACTGCACTTTGTGAGCCAGTTGTTACTAATCTTAACGACCTCTCTTTTAGCTGAACTGGTGTTTATTAAGTTTAAAGGTTTCCCTGCTAGCTAGCTGACCCAGCAGGTCAACTCTAGGTTACTCTGAGAGTAAAGGTCTTCCTGATAGATGAGCTAGGAGGTCAACCTAGGTTACTCCGAGAGTGTTCCTACATTTCTATGCCTTAAGGAACAGTATCCAATCTTTGACAGTGTTTAGGTACTCAGATGCTTCAGAAAAAGGTGTGAGAATCCCTCTGGAAGCAGATATGGTTTTTAATACTCAGATATTAGTTTAAAATCTGAAGCATAAGGTTTAATATCCCTTGCAGGTTTTGTTATTAAATATAACAACTCTAGATGTTCTTTTTATCCATGTAAATATCCAGTCCCTGTTTAAATTTTGATGGCTTCTTGGCCTTAAAGGCCTCATATGGTAGTGAGTTCCACAGTCTAATTACACATTGTGTAAAAAAAAAAAAAAAAACTTCCCTTTGTCATATTTGAATTTGCCACTTTTTAATTTCTTTTAATGAACTCTTATTCTTGTGTTATATGACAGAAACAGGGTATGCATTCTTTTCACCTTCAGTTTTGATAAGGTGAGCATCTGTATATCTTTCCACTATAATCAGTACTCCTTTCCTGTATTTTCCAAGATGTTTCTTTTCTTTGTGAGAGTGACAATACCTGGTCTGCTTCCTGGTACAGCAGAAGTCAATTGACTTCAGTAGGAGCAAGATGGTATCCTGATATTAATTATTTTATGATTCCTCTATAAATGTAAATAAATATAATCATAACTTGTTTTAGTCTGTGTCTAACGATGTAGGTAATTTCAAATCCTGGAGTAGGATGCACAGCAGAAAATCATCTATTTAAGAGTACTATAAAAATTATCCCATTATCTTGTCTTTTTGCTGGAGATGTGATAAAAATGGATCATTGTAATAATATAGAGAAAAATTACCCTTTTCAGCTAAGTAATTTCTTATTCATATTCATTTGGAAATAGGAATCCTTCTTATTTCTAAATCAATATCTTTATAGAATTACAACACTTATTGCAGAGAGAATACAGGATGCTAGTGTATCATTGACCAATCAGGTGCCAGTTTATGCCGAAATCTGCCTGCCTCACTTGAATTCTGACAAACATATACTTGGAATCATTCTGGTTCACCTGTATGTTAGTGTTGTTATAACAGATATTAAAATTATAAAAATGAGCTTACTGTTTAGACTTTATTGAATGCTTGTGAGTTGCCATAAGCATTAAGCTCACTTAGAAGATCAGTGTCCCATGTTAAAAAGTAACCCTTAAGTGTTCCATTGTAAGCCTGTGTAACTGTAAGTTACCAGACAGGAGAGAAACATGAAATAATGTGAAATACTAGTCTCCAGCGGGAGGTGTTATCTGATAAGCAACAACATAAGATGAGCTATTGAGTAGATTTTCTTGATCGTTCTCTCCTCCTATATGAAGAGGAGATGTATACGTGAATTCCTTGCATCAGCTGAACTAGAAGCTCAGGACACATGTAAGGAAGGGAATAAAAATCCTTTACCAGCAGAAACTCTGTGTTTCTGTTGATTGGGGTCTTGAGGGCAAGGTTGTCTAAGCAAGAGATCCCCAATTTTTAGCCTGGGCAGGGCCAGATTAACTGGCCCAGGAGTCCTGGGCTGCTCCCCATTGTGGGGGACCCCTCTGCCAGAGCACTCCAACTGCAGCCCTGCCTGCCCCCCCACCCCCAAGATTGCACCCCCCCATCACTGGGTGGGGCTCCCTGCCTTCTCCGGCCCTGCTCTGGCCAGTCTGTGGGGTGGGGCTGGCTGGTTCATGGTGTGGAGAGGCAGAGGCCCTGCCGTGAGCCCCCCCAGCCCCCTGGGTGGAGAGAACAGGGGCTGGCCTACCCTGCTCTGTCCCCAGGGGCAGGCCAGCCAGCCCAGGGGTGTAGCACAAAGCTTGGGCCTGGCCTCTCTGGCTCCAGGTCCTTGCCCCCCTCCTCCTCCTCCTATCGCTGGCAGGGAAGGAGAGCTGTTAGCGCTCCTGCTCCGCCGGCACTGAGAGAGTCAATTTGGGGTTTGTGGGGCCTCTTAACAGTCTGTCCTGAGGTTGGTACTCAAACCTCTAAGCCACTGCAGGACAGTTTGACGGTTAGGTAATCTAAGTATTCTATTGTCAGGTACTCTTGACATTTAGATACTCTAATTAGTCTAGTAGAGACAGTAGTCCTCTTAAGTACTCTAAGTAGTCATCAATCTATTTGTGGCTGTCCCTGTCCTTTTGATTTTATAATGTGTTGATATTTGATGGATATTTGAAAACATCCATACACCTTAGATAAGAAAAAAAACTGTAAATGTTTTTAAATTGACATTTATTATGCTTTGATGGAAGATGGGCATCCAGGATGGGTTTAAACATCATTAGAAGAAAAGGACTGATCTGTATTTTCTAAATGAACCCAGGTTGTTCGGGGGTTTTTAGTTAATCTAAATGGAGATGATGTACTCAAAAGTATCTTTCAACCATCTCCTGCTTCTTTGTTATATTCCTTATCCTTTTGAGTAGGAGCATCTGAAACATCAGAAAAACTCCCCCTAACTTAAATTATGTAAAGTGATGCCATTTGCTACTTTTCTGAGCCCTGGCTGCTTCTATTTTGAAATTTCTCTCAGTCTGCCCTTCTATGCTCCCTGTGATGCACTAAGCAGTAGAATGTATAAGATTAGGGAAAAATGAAAATTGAAGGTTGAGGCCAGCAGAGAAGCAAATTTACCCACTGTGCATCTCAAAAGTTTAGTGGTGGTTAAAAAAGGAGAAATTTCAGGATAGGGAGGCAAATAGGAGCATGGACGTATAGTTGCAGGAAGTCTGTGTACGGAGGCCTTTTTCTCTTGCAGACTGAAGGAAATGTATAATGATATGCACAAATATAATGATATGCACAAATTTTGCATCATTATCTACAAATGTTGCCTACCGTTCTATTAGTAGGATAAATGTAAAATAATTGTTCAAATCTTGCAGTCATAATCATAAAAGGATAGCCCAATCCATTCTTCAGAATGGTTTGAATGTGTTGTATTACAAAGGCTTAACTTGTGAAGAACAAGTAGAAATTTCAAACTCATAGACTACGTCTACGCTAGCAATTTAGGTCAACCTAAATTACTCCATGTCTGCACTGGACTTTCATTAAGTCAACTTAAGGGTGTCCTTAAGTCGATTTAATAACTACTGCCTGTAAGGTCGACTTAAGGTCTAAGTCAACCTTATTAAGTCGACCTAACACCGGTGTGGACACTCTAGGTCGACTTAATTCCTTAAATCAACCTAGGGCTGGAGGAAGGGGCCTTGGCTCAGGGGCAAGGGAGCCCCAGTTGGTGGCTCTCTTCCCTGGGGCTCCCCGGACTGGGGAACCTCCGGGGATCCCCTGTCTGTGGACCACCGGCAGCTGTCTTCTCCAGCACTCCATGGGCAGAGGAACATCGTGGGATCCCCTGTCCATGGAGTGCTGGCGGCTATCTTCTCTGGCGCACCACAGACAGGGGAACTTCCAATGGGGAGCCCCAGCAGCTCCCTTCTTGTCCAGACCCATGCAGGTCCCGTCAAGAAGAGAGCCGCAGCCTGTGCTCCCTTCTCCGGAACCAGCATAGGTCCGAGCAAGAAAGGAGCCCCACTCTCTTCTCTCCAGGACCGCGTGGGTCCCAGCAAGAAGGGAGTGTGGCTCCCTGTTCAGTGGGGAGCAAAGGCTCTGTCTACACTTGTAAAGTTAACTTGTTAAGTCAACTTAACAAGGTTGACTTTAAGTCAACCTTGTTAATTCGACTTAACAGAGTAGACTTAACTTTTTAGGGGTAGATATAGCCATAGATCCCCTGAGATTTCCCATTGTTTTGTAGCTGGATATATCAGAATATGTATACTCTTCACTGGGATAGCAGGAAATGTCCAGGTGTCCAATCTGATTACTGGAACTAAAAATAGATTTAATCCTTATTTAAATGTTTACAAATAGCTGCTATATCTTGACAATACAGTGATTTAAGTCAGTGATATAGATGTGGATATTTTCAGTAAGGGTTTTACTAGAGAAGCTGAATTTGTACATCTGTTTCATGGGTGCAATTGTGTCCACTGATGTTAATGGAGTTACAATGGGGTAACTGAGAAGGAAATCTGATATTGAGGATTTATAGTAAAACATATTACATAAATATGAAAATACTTATTATAAAAAATGCAGTCTTAACTAGTGAATCACATCTACTTATCCAAGTTAAGATGAATAAATCTTTATTGTAAATAACAAGATGAAAAACAAGATATATGATTTCCAGAAAAGGAAGGAAAAGTAATTTTTCATTTTGTTCAGTATTTTCTGTGAAATATTTTTTCAATGAAAAAATGTTTCAAAGGTTTTCAAAAAATATTTTGTTTTGATGGAGAAAAACCTCTCACTTTTTACCTTTTTTACAGCAGTATTTTTTTTTTTTAAAGAAGAATTATTTTCCACTACTTTTGCTCATTTTTTTTTTTTAAAGTTCTATTTCCCCATTTCAGTAGGGAACAAAGTAGGAAGAAAATAATGTTTCCTCATCTCAACATGAAACTATGTTAAAAAATTTCAAAAATTTCAAAATATTTCTCGTTAGAAAACAACTTTTTCCCCAAAATTTCAGTGCTGACTTTTTACAGAACAGAGAACTACTCAACATAAAAGAAGGAACCAAAAGCTCGTTTATGTCTAATCCTACAGAGCTAGCGATTTGGGGCTGGAATCTAACTAGCATCTATGTGGTCAGAGAGGTAGGTGGGGAATAAAGATTCATATATTCTTCATTGTATAACTTTGTTAATCACTGTCCAGAAGTGTGTGGCCACTATAATTTGGGGTGGCAACTGCTATGCTTTGGGACTCCCACCAACACAGCAACTATTTGGAAAGGCAGAGGCAGGAATAAGACAGAAACATGACTCTGCCTTCCTAACATCCAGCCAGCTGAGCAGAAATATTCTACATAATTTAAAGCAGGGGTCTACAACCCAAAAGATAAGAAGAGCCATTTTTGAAAATTCCTTCAATAACAAAGTGTTTTGAGAGCCACAATGGGTGTTGCCTCCTGGTGGGAGGTGCAGGGAGGTGAGGGATTTCTGCTGCAGGGTCCCCTTATGCAGGGGGGGGGGGAGCCTGGAGCTTGGCATGGGCTGCCCGTGGGGTCCCTGGTAGCTGGGGGAAGCCCAGAGCCAGGCATGGGCCTCCTGCAGGGTACCCTGGTGGTTGGGGGAGCCCAGAGCCACAAGGGGGCAGCCAAAGAGCCGCATGTGGCTCCAGAGCCACAGGTTGCAGACCCCTGATTTAAAGGATTGCAGTGAATTACCCATTTAACCCTCCTACCACAAATGCATATTCTTCAGGGAAGCATCATGTTTCCAGGAGGCAGAATGCATCTCACCACACTTAGTGCAGGACTGTGGCTAAGGCTGTCTTCATAAGGATAAAAATCTATGGCTAGCCTGGGTCAACTAATGTGGACTCACAGGGCTCAGCCTATAGAGTTAAAAATTGCTATGTAGACACATGAGTTCAGGTAGGGTTCCAAGCTCTGGGACTTTACAAAGGCAGAAGGTTCAAGATTGTGTGCTCCAACAGGAGCCTGAATGTCTACACAGTGATTTTTAGCCCTATAGCCCAAACCCTATGAGCCAGAGTCAGTGATCCGGGCCAGCCACAGCCTTGCCCCAGGTCTTTTATCCCTGTGTTCAGGTACCCTAAATGTCACAATTTAGCACTTACTTTCAGGAGTCAAACTCACTTCCCATCTCAGTGCTCCAGCTGTATTAGTCTGTACTTAAATGACAATTTTGTCCAATCTAAACTTACTAATCAAGTCAAAGTAATTAATGTATGAATGTATTCATCTGATTAGAGAGAATACATAATGGACCTATATTTTCAGCAAATAATTTGAATTCCTTTGACACTAGTATTATCTGTTTATAATTGCTTTTAAGTGTTTCTAGTGTATGTATAACATGACTAAAATATGAATACAGCATTAGAAAGATTTTCTTTGTGCTCATTTACAATAAATAGATTAGGGCAATTAATTTTAGACATTATACAAATTAAATCCAAACTAGCTTAAAGCACTAAATTCTCCCTAGCATGTTTGGACATTATTCTCATATAAATTGGAATATGAAGCTCTGCAAACATTCATCTTATTCTGTACAAAGTGAGAGAGTGAGGCAATTGTTTACAGTGTGCGGAATGTGTGTGACATGCAATATGTGGATGTGTATCTTTTCAAGAGCTGAGTGGCAACCATGAAAAATGGTTCTCAATAGTGATTGCAGTCCTAGCACAGATGACAACTCTGTGGGTATTTCCCTGGAGGGCAGCTTGAAATTGAGAATCATGGTAGTGAATTGAGCTAAGTTAGAAAAAGAGTATTGCCATTACCTACTATATAGGACCAAACTTCCCATGGAATTCTGAAAATAACAAGCACTAAAACTTTTTATTGTTTTTATTTTCACAGTTTGTCACCCAAAACATGGCATATACAAAAGAAAATTATTGTACTGTGACAATCAGTCCAACTATGAGTGATATGCTTTCTCTCTCATCCTTCCTTTCTATATTGCATCTGTCTGTCTAAGCATTTATACAGTGCTGCAACTCTATCCTTTGGTAACGGTGTACCAAACTTGTGATAATTATGACATCATGTATAAGTAATAGAGCTGACTAAGCTGCTGATCAGAAGGTTTTCTATATTTCCTGGCATCAGAGTGAGTGATTAGTTTTAAGAATGATAATGTTTACTTCTTTTCTAATAAAGTTCCTTGTCTGGATTTAAAAGAAAGCAACTCTGTATTTTACTGCTTCCTGTGTAAACTTTCTTTTTTGTGGTTCCAAATAAAGTGAAAAACTTGTTCTGTTCAGGCCAGCAATATTGCCACTCTCAAACATGCAAAATCATGAATCTGCCTGCCTTTTCACTTTTCTCACCTTTAGGGAAGGGGTATTGCTATATAGGAAAAAAGATTTGGGGCACAGGCTCCAAATCTCTTCCCCCATCTTCCTCCCCGGGACCCAGCACTCCCAACCAACCCCCAGTCACCAGCCGCTGGAACCCACTCCCTTGCAAGCCCAGCAGAGCTGTGACATTTTACATCTCCTGTCCTAGACCACATGACTGGGTGTACCACAGGGCAGGAGATAAAAAATGGCCTCACCTGCCCCAGCTCCCCAGCATGCAGAGGAGCAGAGGAGGGATCAAGGCAGACAGGCAGATGCAGGCCCAGCTCGGGGCACTCCTCAGTATATTCAGAGCATGGGTCATGTGGGCCAGTGCCCAGCAATGTCCTTGCTTCATGAAGAAGCCATCTGGCTCCAAATTTTATCTGATCATCTCAGATTCAAAATTCAATCTTAAAAAACATACACAAAAATCTCTCTGCTATCTGCTAGGGTGTGGGATCTGCCATTCAATCCCCTTCTAGCACTTTTCCTTCATAGATTGGAGAGGCAGCTTCTTACTTCATCCTGTCCTGTATCTGTGCCCTTCATTCTCGAGTATCCCATTGTTCCCTTTCTTCCTTCTCATAGTTTCCTATTGACCACATCATCCTTCTCTACCATTCCATGTTATACTGTAGCCCTTTAATGTGCCACCTATATACCCTCTCGTCAGTCTCCTATCCCCTACCAGCCTATTCCATGCACTCCACATTCTCCTCTGCCTCCAGACCCCCACATTCCTCTAACTCTTCATAATTTCCAATCCAATTTCCTAAAACTCTTCTCCTTGCCACTCCCACAGTCCTATTGCTGGTGCTTCCACATTCTCCTGTTCCTTGCCATGCCTTCACAGGATGACAAAAGGGCCATTTGGCTTCAACTTCATTGGAAACAAAAGATGATGAAACCCCTCTTAGGAGGAAGTATCACTTCAATCTGCATAGGTTAAAAGAACAAGACCACCTACTGAAGACAGGCTATGACTTTGGTCTCAATGACAGCATGAGAGGTGGTGGCCACCTTTCCTGTGGGCAGCATCATTATCATTGACAAAGATCAAACAGATTTGGTGGTCAGTCTTGAGAGCAACCTGTGGTTTCAGTTCCATTGACAGTAATGGGAGACTATGACCATTTTGAATATGGGTCAGAGTTGGTGAGAATGAGAAATTGAGAACCCTTAAAAAACCACAAATGTTGTAAAACTTAGCATCAAATGACAAGGGTTGATAACATTAAGCCAGTCCACGGGGTTAACCATCTGAAAGCTTTGTAGTGGGCTGAAATTGTGCATTTTCCTTTCTTGATATTGATCTTAGTTAAAACTGAGTCAGCATCTCACAACATCATAAAATATTATAACACTTGTATACCTCTGAAAATGCCTTGTATATTGGAAATGCTTTAGCATCATTATCTATAGTTACATAATACTATTTATTTAAAAATCAGCTAGATAGGGAGATGTAGAAATGGCAGATTAGTTCCTTGATCTTTAAGGAGAATTCCTATTTGGTTAAGAACTTTACCTACAGTAATATATGGCCGAAGCTTTCCTTATGTGTTTGTTTTTCTTTCTACTATGTTTTGCAGACTTTGCAGACTTTTCCCCTTCTCCAACCTCAGTTCAGTGTAATACATTTTTGCAGTTTATTTTTGTATGTGTGTATAATTCAGAAACATCTGTGACTAGGAAAATAAACCCATATACTGGAGAATTTGAACTATGCTCATGTCTAACATATCATTTAAAAGTACACGTGAATACCTATTTGTAGTAAAATGTACCATCATTCTTCTTCAGATTGTGGTGCATAGTGCTTTAGAACTGTGCTTTCTGCATCTTTAAGATGGAACAGTGTGGCATAGTTCAAAAATCTCATCTGTTTGCAGTGATTTATAATTGTACTTGCAGCTGGGTTGGAGACTGAACCAGAGACTAAAGTATCTTGTAAATAAGAACTGTGTGCAAACTATTGTTGCCATTATTTTCCATGTTGTTGCTATAGCTATAGTCATTGTAGTTGATTAAAAACTTATATTTGGGTTATTGGATTTTCAGAATATGGAATGTGAATAAATATAATTTAAAATCAAAGAGAATTTTGTTGTATTCTCTTTGCTTATGGTATTTAGGATGTCAGCAAATCAAGATGAGAAAACAGCAAATTAGCAGTTCAAGTCACTCAGGATTTCAGGGGAAGTGATTTTGTTACATTAAAGTAAAAATTAACTTTAAAATAATAACGCATGTTTTCCTCTAAAGAAAACCAAGTTTTTAACTTTTCATAAAAGTCTTTCTAATTCAGTTTGAAGGTAAATATTGACCTTGATACTATTGTTTTTCATTTTTAAAATAATGACAAATAATTTCACATCCAAAACTGATAGCTACCCTGATAGGTGTCCTTGGAATAAAGAAAATAAGGGATGAGCTCAAACCAGAACCTTTGATCTCAACCACCCTGACACTGGAAGTGGTGCCAGTTGTGAAGCTAATTATTTCTGCTATTTGCCAGGATTTAAACTCTGGCTTCTACATTTCTCCAAACTCTGGGATGGATGGATGGATGGATGGATGGATAGATATAGATAGATTATTCATAGGGAAAGAATGAGTGCTGCAGAAAATGTTTTGTAAAGTACTGTACTGGATTTGTATGTGTATAAAAGTTGACCTCAGGGCCGTCCGTTGGGGGGAGTGGGGCCCAGGGCCAGTCGGCCTAGATGAGGCCCCCGCCCCCCATGCTTGAGGGGAGCATGGTGGACCAGCCCGCTCCATGCCCCAGGGACCCAGGTTGCCCCCTGGGGACCCAGAACCACCCCAGGGATCCTGGTCACCCCCTGGGGAGAAGGGAGCTGGCTCCATCCCCGTCCCCATCCAGGACCAAGAGGCTGCCCACTGGTGGGGAGCCAGCCCCAGTCCTTGCCCCGGCTCGGACCACAAGACCACCCACCGGCTGGAGCCAGGCCGCCCCAGGCCCGGTCACCCAGTACAGCCGTGGGTCAGCTGACAGCAGGTTGGAGCGGGGGTGGGTGGGCTGGCCCAGCTGGGCTTATCTCTCTCCTGTTCTACCCCTGTGGGCCAGCTGCTCCACCTTGAGGGTGAGGTGGGCTGGCCTAGAAGCCGGGCTCTGCCCTCCTGCCCTGCTTTGCCTTTGGTGGGAAACCGAAGGCAGCGGGGTGCGGGAATGAGTGGGCTGCAAGGTGCAGTGTGTGTGTGGCGGGGATGCGGTGCATTGTATGGGGCCCTCGAAACCATGGGACTCGGGGCAATCACCCCACTTGCCCCCTCCAAAGGATGGCCCTGGTTGACCTCTAGTGACTAGATGATAGAGACCACGAGGAATCTATTACTATATTACTATACCACTTATGGGATCTTTCTTTTAGTTTGAGGGTAAAGACCTGTGTTTTAGAAAAGGAGTATATGAAATCTTTCCCCAGAGGTGTGTGTGTGTGTGTGGGAGAGAGAGAGAGAGAGAGAGAGAGAGAGAGAGAGAGAGAGAGAGCTCACAGAACCCTCTTGTGACAGCAGTTATCTCATTGTAGCAGAAATATTTAGAGGTTAGCAGAAAAAAGTTTAAATCAACAAGGTAAAATAAAACCTGGAGTGGAAACTGGATTCTTCAGGAAAAATCTTACTATACATGTTTAGACCAAGAAGGGAAACTAAGTTTCCTAGCATTAAAGAATATTTCTGCCAAGTTCTCAGAAAGGCTCTCAAATGCAGGTTAATGCTATTTTCAGTATGTGATACTGTACATTTGCTTGTACCATGCTCGCTTGATGGGCATCTCCTGGTAATGGTTCTGGGAAATTTTTCATGTGCACATCTTTGTTTGTCTCTCTCAGTCTCTATCCAGTACCTCAGCCCTATGGCTGAGCCTTTTGATATGTTCTCTCTTCCAAAGCAGAATCTAGTCCAGGCAGCCTACTGATGATCCACATCTGCCATTAATGCTGGTGCTGCCCATTGGCAGTCTAGGGCATTACTAGGTTGCCACAGAGTAGTAAATGTGTCACAGAGAGCTTGGGGCAGGGGCTGGATTCAGCATGGGGGAGGGTGGAGATGGGCTGGTATGTCCTATAGCATCGCGCATGCCACCAAACATGTTGCAACCCATAAAAGGTTGGGAACCACTGGTCTAGGGGGAGGTGAGGAGGGACCCAGACCTGCCCACTTCTTCAGGCCCCAGTCCAGGGACACTACCTTGCCATGGCACTGTCTACGTGCCTTAACACTGCCTTGACCCCCCAATGCTGTCTTTAAGATCCCCTAGGCCACAGTCACACTACCCCCAGATATCTCTCACCCTTGTATCAGGGTTCTGGGCTCTCATTCCCACCAAGCCACAACAGTCCACATGGAGCTGTCCTTGGCTATGTCTACACTTGGAAATTTAAGTCGACTTAGTGAGTCTACACTTAAATTTTAAGTCGACTTTGGGGGAAACTCACAAAGTCGACCTAGAGCGTCCACACTGGATGCCTAAGTCGACTTCTAGGGGCTAGGGGGACCTAGGGAAGGTCCACGGGGGCAAGGGGGGAATCCCTTGTCCAGTGTCAGGGGGCTCAGCCTTTGCCCCATTGTACAATGGGGCAAAGAGGGACAGGGACCCTGGCAGGCCATAGGGGCAAGGTGGGCAGGGCTCTGCCCTTCCCTGTGTGGGGGCATGCCAGGCTCCCCCTGTGCTCCCCCCCAGCAGGGAGGGCATTGGTGCAGTCCTGGGGTAGCCCTAAGTCAACTTAGGGCTACCCCATGTCTACACTGGCTTAAGTCGAATTAAATCTAGGTTTAATAAAGAAGACTTAATTTTCATGAAGTTGACTTTATATTCCTTAAGTCGACTTAAGCAAGTTGCTTAAGTCGACTTAAGGAAACTGTAGTGTAGACGCAGGGTAAATTAAGTCGACTTAATTTACAAGTGTAGATGCAGCTCTTGGTCCTTCCTCCTGCAGCCAGATAGAGAGCACATCCTTTCCCTCCCTTTCAAGCACCAGGGGAAGACAGCCTAGACCTGGGGCATCAGCCCATTTATAGAAAAGGCTCCTGGGCCCTGATTGGCTACACAGCTGCCTGGTCTGATTGGCTGCTCCCTTCACCAGATTTTAACATATTCCGTACTGGAATGAGGAAACCACCCTACAACAGGTACAAAAACTCTACTTCACTGGATAGTTGTGTTAACTTAAAGGCATTATAATATCCATCACCCTAACTCAAAAGAAGAAAAATCAAAGACTATACTATCATGCCAGCAGTATCTGTCTTCTTCAAAAAGACACCCACTGTGCACCATCATCTTGTTCAGCAACCCATGAGATCAGCAGGAGAATTTTCTAACTCTAAGACTATTCTGATTGTTGCAAATTCTCTCTCTCTCTCTCAACTGAGCACAGGCTGTTCTCTGAGGACTTCCTCATAAGCTCTTACGCAGGTGGTGTCTTTAAATAGGAAAACCACGTTCTGGCCGAGACCATTGCATGTAGCCTTAACACGAACTTGGGAAGCCTGAAATTCTCCTTTGAATAGAAACCTTCTTATTTGTACCCACATACATGTACAATACACCTTCACCTAATTTCATAAACAAGACTTATTTTTAGTTCTCATTCACACTGGTTTCTAATAATGAAAGATCTATGCAAATTAGGATAGGTTTTCTGCTGTGGGATAAAAAAGCACAAACTTAATTTGTAAATTCTCTGTTCTTCTGTCATGGAGACGTCATGTCACTTATAAGATCCAAAAGTATCAGGAGAACAGCAGAACTGAAATCATAACACATTTCTTTACCTCTCAGAGCCTCAGCATTTTAGTCAGCCATTTCTTGAACCACACTGCTTTGTAGACTCAATCATTACTTACTGTGTTAGACAAGCATTTAATGAATGACACATTTTTATTAAAATACTGAAGACCATAAATGTTCTAAATGCTTTTTAAACTCCTCTTTAAATATTTCCCATGCAGATAATCAAAATGGATAATGCTGTGAAAATTCTGGAGAAATTTCCATAATCTAATTAAAGTGCTTGCTATTAAACTATTAATTGATGTATTTAGGGCCAATAAGATATATTAACTTTATTTTTTCTCTGAACAGTTAATCATCTGTCTCCTCTAGGAGAGGAAGGAATGTCCAGTGGTTAGAGCAGTAGTCTGTGATGTGGGAGACCTGGGTTTGTTTTCCTGTTCTACCACAAATATCCTAAGTGAGTCTGGGTAAGTCACTTAGACTATGTCTGTATTGGCATTGGAAAGGGTCATTTCCAGCTCAGGTAGACATACCTGTGCTAGCTCTGATTGAGCTACTGTGCTAAAAATCAAAGTGTAGCACCAGAGGCACTTAGCTACCTGACCTCCATGTGTAGGGTCTTGGATGGGATCATTCTCACGCAGCTAGTGGCTGTAGCTACACAGGTGTTTTTAGTTCCCTGCCTCAGTTAGACGTAGCACAGCTAGGGCTAACCATGCTGGTAATCCAACCTTCCAGCTCCAAAGTATACACAGTCTTAGTCTCTCTGGCTGCGTCTACACTTGTAAATTAAGTCGACTTAAGCTTGCTTAAGTCGACTTAATTTACCCTGCATCTACACTACAGTTTCCTTAAGTCGACTTAAGGAAAATAAAGTCGACTTAATGAAAATTAAGTCGCCTTTATTAAACCTCGAAATAAGTCAAATTAGGGCTTAAGTCAACTCCCTAGAGTCGACTTAAGCCAGTGTAGACATAGGGTAGTCCTAAGTCGACTTAGGGCTACCCCAGGATTACACCAATGTCCTCCCTGCTGGGGGCGGGGGGCACAGGGGGAGCCTGGCATGGCCCCCCCAGAGGGCAGGACAGAGCCCTGCCCACCCTGCCCCTATGCTCTGCCAGGGTCCCTGACCCCCTTTGCCCCATTGTATCTATGTACAATGGGGCAAAGGCTGAGCCCCCTGGCACTGGGCAAGGGGTACCCACCCTACCCCTGTGGACCTACCCTAGGTCCCCCAGCCCCTTGAAGTCGACCTAGACTTCCAGTGTGGACGCTCTAGGTCGACTTTGTAAGTTCCCCCCAAAGTCGACTTTAATTTTAAGTGTAGACTCACTAAGTCGACTTTAAGTAGACTTAGTTAAGTCGACTTAGTTAAAGTCGACTTCAAATTACAAGTGTAGACATAGCCTCTGTGTTTTAGTTACTGATAACTGTAAAATGAGGCTAACTAGCATTCCCTAATATTATACAGATGTGAAGAAAAATTGTGAGGTGCTCAGATATTATTGTAATGGGGGGTGAGCATATAGATAATAAATTTCAGAATGATCAAGACCTGTTTTTCTTTTTTAATAAAGTTTATACAATTATCCTACCTGTGAATCATCAAAACAGAGCAGATCAGCATGTTACTATCTTTAAAGGGATATACTGTAAAGAAGTCATAACATAGCTTTGTTACAAATTATGTTTTTGAAAATATAAGTAAAGCAATCTCATTTAGAATTGATGTATAAATAAGACTCTGAAAACATGGATCTAGCTTGTGAACAGTAGATAATTCATTAATACTACTTACAAAATTATTATGGACAAAAATTTAACAATACTGCACTTGCAGACATCTTCTTTGGACTAAGTGTAGCCTGAATTGTCCAGCAGACAATGAGAGTGTCAGTTTGTCATGATGTCTTATTGAATTTCAAAGTTTGGGCCTCATATTAAAGCTCTTAATCAGACAAAACTCTCAGCGATAATAATACACAATTTGCCTGCATAGGAACTCTAGAAGAAGTCTTTTAGGGTATGTCTACACTGGCAATTTAGGTCGACTTAAGGACCCTTAAGTCAACTTAAATTACTCCCCATCCATACTGGGCTTTTATTAAGTTGACTTAAGAAATTCCTTAAGTAGACTTAATAAAAGCTTAAGTCAACTTAGTAAGAGCCACCGGTTATGTAGACCTAACCCTTAAGTTGACTCCTTAAGTCGACCTAAGCACATTGTAGATGCTTAAGTCGACTTTATTAAGTCGACCTAAGGGCAGTTAGGTCGACTTAACAAAGTGGACTAAGTCCATATTCAGGGAAACCACTTTGTTAAGCCGACTTAATAAGGTCAACTTTAAGTCGACATAAAGTCAATCTTATTAAGTCGACTTAACAAAGTCGACCCAACTTTTTCTAGTGTAGACATAGCCTAACTTGCCAAAGCCCTGACTGAAAGCCCACAAAAGACAATTAAAGGAGTCAAACATCCAGTTATTGCCTCTGTATTGGGCTTTTGATTTAGATGTTATTGAGTCAATGAATGCATTTGTCAACAACTGTTGCATATGTTATGTAAGCGTGGGGGAAGACTTTGAGATCCACTATTTCCTAGGCAGAAAAAAGAAAATACTTCTGTGATATAACATTTGTATCTTTAATCTTATATTACTATTGGTGTTTTCCAATGATCGTAATGAACAGAAGCAAAATAAATGGACACTTTCAAACTATCCAGAAATGCTAGCGAAGGATACGTTACATTTGAGTTAGTTAATATTTTAATCATGATCTCCTTTGTATAAAATAGAATATTCTAAAAACAGTGGTGCTACCAATATATCTACAGAAATAACTCTCTCTGGATTTTAGACGTTGTATTCTTAAATATTTCTCATGCATCCAAAAGAGTGCTAAAAGAGATTTTATTTGCATAATACTGGAGATGAAAATTTGGTTTCTTTAATCATTTTCCTGCAGCCTATTCAGCTTTTTCTTTGAACTGATATTCCACATCCTGCTAATAACAGCTTTTGTTGCAAACATTTAAAGTCAATGCCACTCCAAAAGTAGAGCCTTAAAATTTGTAAGATTTTATAAACTACAGTCCAAATTCTATTCCCACTGATGTCATAGCATAACTCCCATGAACATAAATATACTCATGATCATGCCCCAAATAACTAGTGTCCAATAATATTACAAAGTTGCCAGGTAACCTCTAGTGCTTCATTTTCTGCCCTCTCTTGCCTGGATTCAACTTTTTCAGCTACGGATATTCTTATCTACAACTGAGAACCTGGCAGAAATTCAATAATTATTATGAGCGGCTTGCCATTCTCACTCTGATTGTCATGGAAAACAATGGAACATCATTTTCTATAATACTGTACCAGTAAGTGGTACAAACTAGCCCGTTAGCCTGAGATAACATTCAGTTTCAAATCAACACCTTTTTCAATTATTATTTTCCCCTCAGTTGTTAATTCTTATTTGCTTAGGAAACTCATTGCTTGTGTCTCAATCAGTGCTTGCAGGGAGAGACAAGATGCAGATGTCCTGATTTTATAATTAGGAGTCTTAGAAAATCCTTTTGTTGACTTTGTCATTGTAACATTGGAGTTCTGATCCTTAAAGAAGACCTAAACCTTCATTTTTCATCCCCTTCTGAGAGAAGCTGTTTTTTTCAGTTGGTAAGTAAAGCAATTGCTTCCCTGGCCAAAAGATTTGTAACTGCACTGTAGGACTCTATGACTTTGATTCTACTTAGTGAGTGCTCTGTCCTGAATATGTGGTGCTGCCCATCAGCAAACCACCTACAGCTTGATCTTGTGGCCCTTGCACATATGAGGAATTGAATTGAAATCAGTGGGACTAACACATGTGAATAAGAGCTGCAGAGCTGAGTCCCTTGGGTTGTTTGTGATCTCCTGTAGAAATAGTCATATAGGAAAATGACAGCATCACCAGTCTAATTACTATGTACGGCTATGTCTACACTTGTTAATTTAAGTTGACTTAGCTAAGTCGACTTAACGAAGTTGACTTCCACGCTCAAATTTTAAGTTGACTTAGAGGGGACCCTACAAAATCGACCTAGAGCATCCACACTGGACACCTAGGTAGACTTGTAGGGGCTAGGTGGACCTGAGACAGATCCACAGTGTCAGGGGGGGCACCCCTTGCCAAGTGCCAGGGGGATCAGCCTTTGCCCCATTGTACCTTGGTACAAGGGGGGCAGGGACCCTGGAAGGGCATAGGGGCAGGGTGGGCAGGGCTCTGCCCTGCCCTTTGAGGGGGCATGCCAGGCTGTGGCTGTGCCAGTCACCCTGGCAGGGAATGTAGTGGGGAAGCCCTGGAGCCCCCAAGTCGACTTAAAGTCGACTTAGGGCTACTCCACATCCACACTGGCTAAGTCGACAAAGTCGACTTAGCCAGCAAAGTTGACTGAAAACGAGGTTTTATAAAGTAGACTTAAAGAAAGTCTAGTGTAGATGCAGAGTAAATTAAGCTTAAGTCGACTTAATTTGTAATTGTAGATGCACCCTATATGTGTAGGTACCAAGTGATTGTACCTAAATCACAAGGGGGTGTTGAGGATTGATCTCACAACACAGCTGTAATAACATCCAGCTCTTAGATAGCACTTTTCACCTGCAAATATCACAGCATTTTACAGAGACCAATTATTATCTCAATTTTAGAGATGGGGAAACTGAGGCACAACACATTGTGATTTGTCCAAGGTCCCCCAGCACCCATGCCAGCACCCACTGCCTTGCTATGATAGGAATATAATGATAACATGATCTTGATTTGTACCCATTATATCTGTTTTCAGATTCTGGCTTAGGGTATCTGGCTGGCTGTAGGACTCTGTACTAACAACTAACACAAATCACACACGAACACAAAAATAAATGTCTCTTAGCTATCAAGCATGCTTTTAAAGGATGTGGGGGAGGGCAAAAGAAAAAGAAAATTCATGAAAAAGAACAACCCCAGGAAATGCAGAGCAAATAACAAAGCTCCTTGACACTTTCTCATTGGAGTACAGACTGATTTCAGGGGTAGTTAGGCAGTCTTCCAATATTATATCTAAACAAAGCTCTGTGGGGTTTTCAGATGAATCCTTTAAATAATTTGCTTTATTTATTTCAACCCCACACCACCAAAAAAGAAAAATCCTTTACATTGCTTCTACATGTTTGTATATTTTTTCCAGACCTGACCAAATTATAGAAGAAACACATCCTGATTTTTATGAACTGTGCAGCCAACTTCTGCTGTGTTATACCAGTATAATTCAAAAGTAACTTTGCTGACATCTATGTATTTTTATCAGTATAAATGAAAGATTTGCATCTACTTACCTTTTTTGCACACCAGTTTGCTACAAATATATACATAAATCAGATAGCTCAGAATGCAAATAACTAGTTAGATTTGCATATACAATTGTGGTAACTAAATTCTGCAAACAAATTAGGTTTGCCATTTAGAAAATAAGGCTTTTATTTATTTATTTATTTATTTTTGTGGAAGCGGAGTTGTCTTTTGTTAAAGTGATTTAGGCTTTCTGGAGATCTTACTAATATTTTAGGTGATGATTTACTATATCTTTACACTCCTGGGAAATTTTGTAAAAATGGAGGGCTTAAAAATAGTTAAAGAGGGAGTCTGGCAAGCAGGTCACATACTTCTATTCTATCCAATGACTGTTAAAATGCATATATATATATATATATATATATATATATATATATATATATATGTTTATAAAATTAAACTCTTATGTTATTTTCATTCTATGAACTACATGGTAGTACCTGAATACACACTATTGATTATTTTGTGGTTGAATTATACAACCATTGCCCTATCATATGTCCTTGAGACAGTATTGCAGAAATCCATTTACCCTATCCTTAACCTTTCCCACTACATCTGATTGTAGATATTGTGTGGATGAGGCCTGTGAAATAGCTGTGTCCCCATGGGAATCATGATAATGGAAATTAAACAAACATAGGTACTGAAACAAGCTTACAAATTCAATGTCACCAGCAGCAGCTTGTATACTGTTCTGAAGTTTTATCACTTTTAAATCTCCTATCTGCTCTAATATGCTTCAGCTTTCACCAGAGTTCTAAAAATAATATTATCTATCTGACTTTTAAAAACAGCTACTCCACTGGCTTGCTTCCCATGATGCCATTAAATATTCAGACTTATGCATCCGCGCAGTGGCCTTGCATCAATCCTGTTTTAATTCTTGGATGTGGAAACAGACAAGTTCTCCAACAGACTGAGAGCCCCAGACAGCAAAGGAAAGGTGAGAGCAACCCCGGAAAAGGGGAACATTCCCAAATGGTTAGAAAAGGAGCCTTCCTGAAGAAAAATAAGCTTGTATCCAGTAGTATTTGAAAGCATGAGGGAACATCAAATAAGTGCTAAGGCTTCAACTAAGTATCAGTTACTGATGTGCTTTATTACTTGTCGTTGTTTTTAATGTTTTCTTTGGAAAAATTGGTTTCTAGATCTAAAACACTGATTTATACGTATTAGAGATCTTAATTTTATAATAGTTCTGCTTTGTGCCAAAACATCTTTGAGTACCAGCATTGTTTGCTGTTGTCAGCACTCTACTAGGAAGAGAGAGAGAGTGTGTGTGTGTGTGTGTGAGAGAGAGAGAGAGAGAGAGAGAGAGAGATTGGTTGCTACAAAATAAGCAGCAGAAGTACAATATGCTCTTAATGGCCACTAAGTTTTTAAAAACATGTTTACAGGAGACAAAAAGACTCAGTTGCATTATTTTTATTATTATTTTTTATTAAAAAATATAATCTATCAGTTTTCCATGTAGACCAGTCCTAAGTTAATTTTGGGTATGGCCATATTAACAAAGCAAAACAACCTGTGCCTATCTGGTTCTAGTAACTCACCAAGTCGGCTTACACCTGAATTCTAATTTGGCAGCATTGTACTCCTTGTTAGTAGTGGTATACATGATTACACAAGGGGCACGATTGTTATTAACACTCAGTATTGATCTAATTCTTCTCCCATCAAACTCAACAATAAAACTCCTATAGACTGCTGGGAGCAGAGTTAGGCCAATGCTAAGGAGAAAAAGGCATAGCTGTGTCCTTTGTTTGAAGCAGGGTGGAAACACCACCTGCTCACAGAGAGCAAAGGCTGCGTGTTTTCTGTGCCGTAGCTAGTGTGAATATTTTACTGAAGCATTGGCTGTCTCCACATTTTCACAAAATCAGAAGATATATTCATATCAGAAGATGTTTATCTGTCAGCATAACTGTCACTAATTGGAGGGGTTAAACTGTTGGGGATGTGCTTAGTGATTGTGCATCTTTATAAATTATTCAAAACAATGTCAGTTTTCGATAGGGACTGTGGATTTTTTAAGGTAATTTAAGCCATGTCAGAGCTGAGTTATTGCAGGGCTGATGAGATGCAGGGATACATATTGTCCCCTGATTCCTTTCACCTGACATATTGAAATAGAGCTCTTTTACTCCTCTTTCAAGGCTGTCTGCAATCAACTAAGCAGAAGGAAACTTGAGTTATTTATTGCACTATAGAACTCTCACATGGCTTCTTTCACTGAAGGAACCTTCATCTGTGTGTTTTGAGAATGAATGAATATGTCAGTCAGATGTCACGACTGGGTGACAGGGAACGTGAAAATAAATAGAGGTAAAATTACAAAACCAGGAAACTATAATAAACAAATAGCAATTTACAGGACACTATTTAAATAGAAGGAGAGAAAGCATTTTAAGATTAAATATTTACTTCTAATCTTTGAGTGTGTATATATTTTCCTCTATAACTTTAAAATTCTCTATGAAAAGCAAATTTTAAAAATAAAAGAACACTAAAAATCTACTTAGTTTCTGACCACCTGTCAATTGGACAGATATGAACATTTTCCAGTTTAACATGGTTCCAAAGAAATCTCCTGAACTTTCAAGTGCTAAAAGTTAGTTGAACACAGATAGCTGCCTTTTGTACTCTTTTCCTAGTTAACTAAAGAGCTGTAGTTGGGGCAAAGGTCTGCACCAGAAGCACTGTTAGACATCTGCGATGAAGCATGGTCAGATTCAGTGAAGGTGGATGAGGGGAAGCTTTAAAAAGAAACTAAATTCAGAGGAGTGTTTGACTGTATCCTTTTGTCAGAATGCAGGGTAAAAATAATCATAACAAATAGTGCCATAGCTGAGATTTAAGGATGAATTTTGTTAACAGTTAAGAGATGCTGAAGGGTTTTCTGAAAAGTCTGAAATACTGGCAGTGTTCCCTGTAGAAAAAACAAAATTGGAATCTTTCCATATCAATTGGAATATTTCCATTTCAAACTCGTGCAATATTCTAGTTTTTGTTTTGTTTTTGTTTTAAAGCGCCAATCTACCCAGACGCTACTATTCATATTCCTTTTTAGGGTTTGGCCTTAATTTTAAATAAAAATTCAAACCAATACAATTTCTATATATGCCTTCTTCCCACTCTAGTTCCATTTTTCTCTTCAAATTTTATATTAGTCATGTAAAAAAAAAAGAGGTAGGGAGGTATACACACCTGGCATGACTTACAAAATTTGTTTAAGCATAATTTTATGTAAACTCTATCCCTCTATCTTCTAGAATGTTATCTCCTGCTCACAGCCCTAAAATTTCTGTGTATAAGGCTGCTCAAAAATATTTGACTGACAAGATTTTTTTTTTAAAAAGGGTGAATGAACAGTATCTATCTATCTATCTATCTATCTATCTATCTATCTATCTATCTATCTATCTATCTATCTATCTATCTATCTATCTATCT
>ML685832.1:4553729-4592969 GCA_007922175.1 Pelusios castaneus
TCTATCTATCTATCTATCTATCTATCTATCTATCTATCTATCTATCTTCACAACTAAATGCCTATTGCCTATTTCAGCAAAGTCTTAAAAAAACCTAAGCCTCCAGGGTTGAATTTGTTGAGTGGAAAAGAACTTTGCCAGCATGAAACAAAGCACTTCTGCTTCATATTTGGACCAGCCATAAAATCAGAAAAACTATATACACAAATCATTGTACACGAATGAATTTTAGAGTGGAGACTATTGAAGAGAAACGGATAGGTATATAGGTGATTAAAAGGAAGGATAATCCAAAAGTTACTCTGCTAGTTTATAGAATCATAGAAGATTAGGGTTGGAAGGGAGCTCACAAAGTTATCTAGTCAAGCCCCCTGCTCAAACCAGGATCAACCCTAAATAAATCACCCCAGCAAGGGCTTCATCAGGCTGCACATCAAAAATCTCTAAGGATTGGGATTATACCACCTCTCTAGGTAACCCATTGCTTCATGACCATCCAAGAGAAAAAGTTTTTCTTGATAGCCAATCTAGACCTCCCCCACTGTAACCTGAGACCATTGCTTCTAGTTCTGTCATCCACTATCACTGAGATCAACCTAACTCCATTCTCCCTAGAACCTCCTTTTAGGTAGTTAAAGGTTGCTATCAAATTCCCCCTGACTCTTCTCTTCTACAGACAAAACAAGCCTAATTCTCTCAGCTTCTCTTCATAAACCTCCTATTCATTTCTGTTACCCTCATCTGGACTCTTTCCAATTTGTCCACATCTTTTCTGTAGCGGTGGGCTCAAAACAGGACACAGTAGTCCAAATGAAGCTTCACCAGTGCTGAGCAGAGGGGAATAATCACTTTCCTTGATCTGCTGACAATGACCCTACTAATACAGCCCAATATATCATTAGCCTACTTGGTAAACAGGGCACACTGTTGAATCATATCCAGCTTCTTTTTCAGTGTAACCCCCACATCATTTTCTGTCGAACATCTCCCTATCCAGTTGGTCCCCATTCTGTAACACTTCATGGGATTCTGATGCCCTAAGTGCAGGACTCTTCACTTATCCTTGCAGAACCTCATCGGATTTCTTTTGGCTCAATCCTCTAATTTTTCTATGTCACTCTATAGCCTATCCCTGCCCTCCAGCATATCTACCACTCCTCACAGCTTACTGTCATCAGAAAACTTGCTGAAGGTGCAATTCACCCCATCCTCCAGATCGTTAATGAAAATGTTGAATAAAACCAGGCACAGCACTGACTCCTGGGGCACTCATTTTATTAATGACTGTCAGCTAGACATTAAGACACTATCTGTTGAGCCTGATAATCTAGCCAGCTTTCTATCCATCTAAGTGTTAATTCAGCCACCCTTTTCTTCTTTAACTTGCTGATAAGAATACTGAAAGACATCATAACAAAAATTTTGGTAAAGTCAAACTATATCACTTCCACTTCTTTCCTCACATCCACTTCTATAGAGAGCAATCAAATGGTCAGACATGACTTGTCCTTGGTGAGTTCATGCAGATGGTTCCTGATAATATATCTCTCTTACAAGTGCTTTAAAATGGATTCCTGGAGGACCTATTACATGATTTTTCTGGGATCTGAGTTGAGACTGATTGGTCTGAAGTTTCCCAGATTCTCCTTCTTCCCTTTTTTGAACATGGGCACCATATATGCCTGTTTCCAATCTTCCGGGGCCTCCCCAGTCACCACAAGTTTTCAAAGATAATGGCCAATGGCTTTGCAATCACAAAAGCCAATTTCCTCAGCACCCTCACATACACTGCATCCAGCCCTATGGACTTGTACATGTCCAGACTTTCTAAATAGTTCTGAATTTGTTCTTTCAGCACTGAGGGTTGCTGACCTGCTCCCTATTCTGTGCTGCCCAGTGCAGTAGTCTAGGAGCTGACCTTGTCTCTGAAGGGAAAGGCAAAAATGTATTGAGTGCTTCAGCTTTTTCCACATCATCTGTCACTTCCCTATTCTGTAAGGGGCCTTCATTTTCCCTGACCCTCTTCTTATTGACCTAACATATTTATAAAACCCCTTTTGTTACCTTTCATATTTCTTGCTAGCTGCAATACTAATATTGCTTTGGCCTTCCTGATTTCACTTCTGCGTGCTTGAGCAGCATTTTTATATTCCTTCCTAGTGATCTGACCAAGCTTCTACTTTTTATAATCTTCCTTTTTATATTTAAAGATCATGGAAGACTTCTTTGTTTAGCCAAGCTGGTTGCCTGCCATATATATGCTATTCTTTCTGTGTAGCAAGATGGTTTCCTGTGCCATCAACAATCTTTCTTTAAAATACAGCCAATTCTCTTGCTCTTCTTTCCCTCTCATATTAATCTCCCAGTGGATCCTCCCCATCAGTTCCCTGAAGGCATCAAAGTCTGCATTTCTGAAGTTCATGGTCTGTATCGTGCTGTTCTTTCTTTCTTTCGTCAGGATCCTGAACTCAATCATCTCATAGTCACTGAAACCCACTTCTACTTCCCCTACCAATTTTTCCGTTTTTGTGAGCAGCAGGTCAAAAGGAGCATGATCACTAGTAGGGCTCGCAAAAGCTGGGTTCAAGTTCCTACTCCACTGCAGAGTTCCTGTGTAAAGTTGGGTAAATCACTTAGCCTCTCTGTGTTGAGAAGATAAATACATATAAAAATTGTGAAGTGCTGAGATACTATAGTAATGGTGGGAAATACTGAAAACAGAGATTCTCCTGTCACACCAGATTTACATCTTTGCATTCCACCTTTTGTTGAAGTTACTTTTTACCTATACTAAAAATGAGAATAGAATCAAATAAAAAACTTGTGGGTCAAATTTTGCCATAGTTTCAGCTGGCACCTAAAATATGCTGAGCACTCTGAACTCCCAGCTACTTCAATAAGAGTTCAGGGTGCTTATCGTCTTGCAGAATTTGGGCCTTGAAAGTGACATAAATCAGAAGGAATGCTACTGTATTCAATGGAGTTATCAAGGGTTTGCCCTGGTGTGAAGGTATAATTGACCCATGTTACATAATTACATAAGAAAAAAAAAACATGAAGAAGATATCCTCACAAACATTTCCTGAATAGTTATACTCATCTTATCAGACAAAATGAATATTTTAAAATGTTAAAAATCTATATTTTAACTTGTAAAACCATTGTCTCCTTAATGTTAACGATTCTGCCAGGTGACATGGGACTAGGGAGTAACCTGATGAGCCATTAAGCTCATAAGGAATACAACCATTTTGTCCTTCATGACTCATCAGGTTACTCCCTGGTCCCATATCACCTCGCAGATTCCTTAACATTAAGGAGACAATGGTTTTACAAGTTAAAGTATAGATATAACACCAGATTCCTAAGTAAACTAACTTCTAATCCAAATAGAATTCCTAGACATAAACTATATAATCATTCCCAGCAAATTACTACCTTTCTATTGGTACCAAACATGACATAGTTCCTATGGATTATAGCATTTATGATATATGAATAGAAAATAATATCATAAATACTTCCCTAAATCCAGACAGCATCACACCCTGCCCACATGCCCTGCCCTTTGGGGGACATGCCAGGCTCCCCCTGTGTCCGTCCCCCCCCAGCAGGGAGGGCATTGGTGTAGTCCTGGGGTAGCCCTAAGTCGACTTAGGGCTACCCTAGGGCTACACTGGCTTAATTCGACTTTAAAAAGTCGAATTAAGCCTTAAGTCTAATGAAAAGGTGGTTTAATAAAATCAACTTAATTTTCCTTAAGTTGACTTTATTTTCCTTAAGTCGACTTAAGCAAGCTGCTTAAAGTTGACTTAAGGAAACTGTAGTGTAGACGCAGGGTAAATTAAGTCGACTTAAGCAAGCTTAAGTCGACTTAATTTACCAGTGTAGACGCAGCCATTGAGCGTCATTACAGCAGATGGGGGAAAGGAGCCTCAAATCTCTCCTGCATTCGTGTGTGGTTGGGTATGGCCAGGGTGCAATCTAGTTTATAGTGAGCATAGGCAGCGAAGGTGAGATTAATAAATACTGTGCTGAAACTAAAATGAGATTGTTGAAATGTTTCTATTATATCATGTCAATTCAAGCACATGGGGAAGGTAAAAGTGCAGACCCCCAATTGTGGAGGGAGGAAAAATGTTTAAAGTTGAAAATAGAATTAAATTTCTAACCTGACCACTGTGATCATACCACAACTTAGATTTATAATTCATATGATAGATTTTGCTATTTTACTTTTATACAGCACTTTTTATCCCAAGAAGACAAAGCATTTTATAAACTACAATCTATTCATAGAGGAATCACTTCATGCAACATAAAAATACCAAAGATTCTCTAAGGTGGAGGGTTGCAGCAGATACACAGTATTTTCTATCACAATAGAAATACTAATATTGTGTAAAGAGAAGAAAGTAGAAATTTTGCTATCGATGTTAAGGCAGTCTCCTGATCACATAAAAAGTACCAAGATAGATTTTATGCTGAGAGAAGAACCCGAGGACTGGTTTTCACCACGGCATGACTTTGGCAACAGTCAAAGGGAGACATGCAAAGTACTTAAAATATCTAGTGTATCTCCCTTCGACTGCCTATCTCCTATTTACCACAGTGTCTTCAGTGTGCTGAGTCGAAGGGAAATGACTTCCTTCCAACTCAACACTACTCATTTTGCAGAGGTGGTCTTATTATATCAGCTTCCTGATTGCTGAGTGGGTCTTCACAGACCCGATCAGTCAATCAGAAATATTGATCTGACAGCTGTGAATTTGCCACCATCAGTAAAAACCACCTCTAGTGATAGAATGAGGTAAACATTCTGCTCTTAAGTCTGAAAAAGTTCTAAACTTGGAGGCTGGCTTTTGTTGTTACTTTAGTTCCATAGCATATCTCAAACCATACCCATCTTGTTCGTGTTCTGTCATCTGGAGATCATGATTGAATTCTCAAGTTTATGAGAAAAAAGCACTAGAGCTCAATTCTGATTTCAGTCTGGTTTTATACATGACCAGACTTGCACTACACTTACCGTGAGATAAGATTGTAACTAGTCTGCCTACATGACATGTTTTTAACAAGTCATGTATAGATAATTGTTTTATAAATTATATCTGTTTTTTATTCCTTTTATATAATGATTATACCTAGCAACCTCCTTACAGAATCCAGGCATTGTTATGTTAGGCACTATACAGACAAGTAAGCAAAGAAGAACATTCTGATCCTACAGAGTTAGAGCTGGTGGTGAAAGCTTCCATGAAACCGATTTTGGTAAGTAAATGAAGTTCTGTCAAAATCAGAATGCTTTAAAAAAATCCCTGTGCTTTCGTCTAAATTTATTTTCGGCTGAAAAAAATTGACAATGGGAAAATGTCCCATTTTGATTTTGTTTCGAAACTAGTTTGGACTTTTTGTTGTTGTTGTTGCTGTTGTTTTTTATAGTAACATACAATTGAAAACATACAAATATAACAAAACATTTTGATTGTCAAAGTCATTTGGATTGAACTGAAACTTCTTGTGAAGAATTTTGAAATTTGGGAGCATTGTTCCTAATCAGAATCATTCAGAAATCTCAAAATCCTACACATAATGGAATTTATGTTCCACAGGACAGAACCACAGCTTTATGTGCAATCTTCATGTTAGACTGGATACAACAAACTAATGTTGTAAGGAGTAAATTAGGGGTATGATGTATCATAATTAACAGCTTGGATGTAAGTAGAAATAAATATTAATTTCCTCTTCCTTGTGATTTCAGAATTGTACTGTCTGGGGAGTATAAATTGAACAATGTTTATCAGCCTCAAGAAATTTCCCAAGAACAACACTGAGAATGATTCAAAATCTGAGATTTTTGTTATGATATAAATTGACGGATGGAGGAATTATGGATACTGTTGTCTTACTGCGATAGTTCATATGACCCACTTCATTTCTGTTCAAATAGGCTGAGATTATTCAAATTTTGTGCAAATTCTCAGTTACCCCTGTACAAATCCAGATCAATGCAGAAACTATTCATTTACAAAGATGTAAATGAAAGCAGAATCTGACCCTATCTTTAGACAACAATCTCTTAGCCCACTGAAGTTAATTAAAGCTTTTCTGTAGACTTTGATGTGTATAGGATTAGGCCCTTCAAGATGCAGCATTTCCCTTTAAGGAATATTTGCAGATGGATTACTCTCACATCCCTACTAGTTCTCCATTGTCGTGCTACTGCTGCCAGCTTGGTTACTTTATTGAATAGCCTATAAAACTTTGCAGTAAAATCAATTATCTTATTGACAGATTGTTTTGAGTGCTCTGAGCTATCATTTCTTTACCTTTTTTCTTTATTATACTCACACATTTTGCTGGCTGTCCTCTTATTCTTCACTATGACCCCTGTACTCATGTTATAAACCTTGGTTGTGAACACATACAAATACCAGAGTAATCAGTGAGGACTGAGCCTAGGGTATTCAGCACCAAAACTTGAACTAAATGAAGAGCCAACCACAAGGGGGAGACATGATCATATGCATTGGTTCACTTTCCTTGTTAGACAATCTAGTCTGGAAAACACCTATCTGGGTGCCATGCTATAATGAGCCATAAAGAAGAATTATATTAATTTCAAATAGAAAACCAATAAAGAGACAGATACTGCTACTTATATCATTTACATCTGCCTGATGAATTCTAGTAAAATGTTTATTTTTAGCTATTACAATATTCTCCATGCCTCACTTCACACCAATAGTTTTTGATTAATGTGATAGTTCAGATATTTATGCCCTACACTTTAATGGATTTTTTTGGTTACGCTTAACAAAACACACATTATCTTCTACTTTGGTTATAAAATGAAATCAACACTGTATCATCTTTTTTTTTAATGTTAACCTAATCAAATAATATATTTTTCTTTGTCTATATTGCTATGTGGGCAAATCTGCCCCTCCCCCCCTTTTTTTAAGGTATCTAAAATTTGTGGCCAAATGACTGTAATCTCCTTTACAAATCATTAAGGAATTTTCACACATTTTTTAAGTGTGTTCGTGCAATAAAGCCTGCATATAATACAGGTACAAAAACAAAATATAAAGGCTCATGAGGAAATCAGAAAATATAATTTTTTTTGTCCTTAGTTATATGTGTGTTTGTTTTTCAACAAAGACAATTCGGAAACAAATTGTGTGAGATTTGGACCACTCTTGTCCAGAAAGATCTAAATTAACACCAGGCATGCAGTTAGCTTAATGCCTGGATAAGATTTAAGCCCCAGATCTCTGGAGCTGGAAAGATCAACACATTAATTCTCTCTGCTGCCTAATAATTTCTTTCTGATTTCCAGCTCTTCTTGAGCTATTCAAACACAATTTCAATATATCCTTTTTTCTGTCATAATCAATATTGACTTCTGTCTAGGTTTTCCAGCTGCTTCATTGTAAAACTCTATTGTAATGTTTTCTCTTTCTCTGTTGATTTAAAGACCATTTTTTTGATCTCCTGACTCTCAGAAGATAGAAATGAACATGTGTAAAATGATGTAATATCATTGCCTTTTTTTTCTTATTAGGCATCTTTTATATGTCTGGATTTAGGTAAGAATAATTTATTTGATTGTAAATTGAATCTAATTAGGGTACCTACAGAGATAGTGGGATAAAGGGAAGGATGACAATGACATGAAATTGTTTTTAAGGAGACCCACTTTTGTACCTGAAGTTTTAGGATTCAATGGTATTATGTCAATTAATATCTGCTGAGGTGCTAACCCCATGCAGTCAAAGTCAGATTTGTGTAAAATCTAATTACTTCAGTGGAGTTACTATAGAATGATATTATAATTAGGTTTTTAAAATTTTATATTATAAAAGGGCTAATTGGCTAATTAATCTGTTTTAAAAAATCAAATGAAATGGGCACTAATTTGTGTCCCAACCCCAATTCAGAGTATAAATATTTGGATAGAACATATTTAACCATTTAAGGAGCTTACTCTCTTATAGCAAAAACTGATCACATTAATTGGTTATTTTTTGTTCAGCACTGTTATAAAGAGGGGCATGCTCTTTCTAAGTATTGTTATTAAAATTTAGTTTTTTACTAGTGTAATGAGTTATATGAATGTCATGAGAGCTTTTCTAATGGTAGAAAGTGACATTTGGGTTATTATGCCAGCTGGAGATCTGGTCATTCATCTCTTTATTCCTTTAAAAAAAAAAAGTCTTTTTATCATTTGTAATGGTTTTCATCAAGATATATTTTCTTTTTGCAAATATGTGTTCATATTTTTTTTTAAATGATAACGGCAAACAATAGGATTTGGGTGATATTTCACACTACTTTATGTTGGTGTGAAAATTCACTAAACAATGCTAGATTTGGAACATCCAGGTTGCATGTAATCTTTTTAAAAGGTATGATTTTGAAAAAACACTCCAGAAAAATACTCATGAAGAGCATACTCAAAAAGAGGAGGGATACCATTTTTAACCTGGGAAAATTTGGATTATTTGTAACTAAAAGTGATGAACTGATGATTTTGTGATATAGTACAAAGATCTCCATGTTTAACAATAACAAAAAAGCCAAGTGAAAAGCGGATATGTGAACTACAGAAGGAAAGAATAAAGGGATTTCTTGATATTTTAGCATAATCGGAAGATGACAAGTGGTAGATCAGTTCTAATACAGAATTATTGTTGGAACCCTTTCATAAGATATTGAGAGCTTTTACATTTCAGGTTCAAATCCTAGATAATGTATTTTAATGTAGTAGGTTTGTACATGTCCTTGTTAAGATAGGTGCCTTTCAGGGTAAATATATTGGTTGACAGGTTGTGCCCGATGAATAAATTCAGCATTTTATTCCTGGTATGTAGTGCTATTCTGACAAAAATAAGGTGAATTTAGTAACCGATCCTTCAAAAACTTATGCACATGCTTATTTTTATGCACTGTAAGTAATCCTTTCGATCTCAAAGGGATTAATCCATGCATAAAGTTAAGTTCATGTGTAAGTGCTTGTGACATCACAGTCTACATTTGTAATTCTTTCTCCTTAAAACATCTCTTGCTAGGATGATAGTTCAGTAAAGAATTAAGACTAATCAGTTTTTATCTCATGGTTTTCCACATTGTTTTTCTTTCAATAATAACAATAATAATAATTAATAACACTATCACTAAGCATTTGGTATCACCTAATTAGTTCTAGTATTGAACTCCCTGCACTCTGGTTTAATGCCCGGCACTAATCTGATTATGCCAGTACATGCGGTGCTGGTCTGACAATAGTAGTACTGAAATTAGTGATGGTCCTCCACCAATTTGGAGAGTTTGCTTTATGTATTTTTACAAGAGAGTTCTCATTAATCCTGCCATCATGATGTACCCCTTTTTCACTTCTTTTCCTAAATAGCTACCTATTTTGATTTATTCTATTAAACAGCTGCAGTGTTCTACCCCAGACTTAGCTGCATTTTAATGTTAGCTAAAGTGAGTGTAGTACACACACAGAGAGTACACACAGTTAGTAAGAGCACTGGAGAACTTTGAGGATGAAAGACAGTATATAAATGTGTTATTTATTTATTTTTAAATGTAATGAAAACTAATGTCTGAATATTTCTTGTAGTGGTCCGTTTCCTGAAAGTCAAAAAGGGTACTTTTACTCACATAAACAATCACATAGCAAAAAGATATAAAATAGTCTTGGAGAGAACAGCTGTTCGGATAAATTGTAGTTAGCGGTACATGAAGAGAAAAAGGGTTAGGGAAGTGAACTTCAGTATTATACACCCCAATCTATCACTCCCTTTCTCCTCCTTCCACAACTGAATCATCAGACAGAATATTCCCATGTATGTAGAACACTTTATCTAACAGACCCCATGACCAGATTCCAGAATATCGTCTTGAGTTTCTGCTCAGATTTTTTCCTTCTCTTCTATATTTCAGCTCATGAAATCTAATATTAAAAAAGTACATATAGATTCCTATGTATGCCAAAAGTGAACTCTTTATTTAGCTTTTCTGTTTAAATGATGTTATCACTATTATAGTTCACACTGCCAAATTCTGCCATCAATTACATCCCTAAGTATGGATTTTCAATGAGTTTGCATATATCTCAGGAGATGATGTGGCCACTTATTTGTAGTACCCATTTCATTATAATAGTGCTAAATTTGTTGTTAAATCTCTAGTTAATACTAAAAATCAGAAAGCTTGTGTGATGGGATATTTACGCCCAAACAAGGCAGAATAAGTTAAATTAGGTTAATTAACCTGATAAACTGAACCTGGGCAATAGCTAGGGCTTGAAAGGCTGATAGAAGATGGAACCTAGCTGAGAAGGAACGGGACAGGGGACCTGATAATAAAGCCAGGAAGCTGTCACCACAAAGGGGCTGCAGGGGAAGTAGCCTGCAATCTTTCTATGGGAGTTGCATTTCAAACTAAAGAGTCTGCTCATGGCCGCAGCCACTGTGCCCTGCAGCCGCAAGTAGAGGCATTGGCGCCTCTGCTTTGCTCATGGCTGTGGCCGCTGGTTACTGGGTAACCCCACACCTGTGGTATGTAATTACCACTGTTGCTGGGTGCTAAGGTGGGCGGGCCTCCAGGGAAAGTGTGTGGGCCCCAGCCCACCTGGGTCCACCCGTGGCTATGTCTCTGGTGACAGCTTTATCTTGATGAACGTAAGTGTGTGTTTCTCTCTTTGTGTGTGTGTGTGTGTGTGTGTGTGTAAATTGTGAAACTAGCTTGCAATTTTTTTTAATTGTGTTTCACTCTGAGGAACTGCAGAATCATGCCCAGAAGTGAAATAAACAATTAATTGGAAATGCTAAAGAAAATTTTCATTATCTGTCATAAATGTCTAGCTCATTAAAATATTTTTTCTTGATATTGTAGTGTTTCCCATCATCAAAGAGTATATGAAGCTTATTAACTACCTTGAACAGACAAATTGCTTTCCTTCTTAGAATACAAGGCTCTCTCCTATTTTATCTGTAAGAATTTCCTTTTCAATGTTGTTTTTACTCTTGATATGATTTACTTCTTGAGCAACAGGAACAACTTTATAATTAAATGTTTTGACAAGAAAAAGCTTATCTGTTTTCCTGAAGAGAGTGGGTGTAGATCAGCTAGCTATACAAAAAAAGCTTTCATCCCAACTACAGGAGTACAAATGCAAGGAAAATTAGAAATACTAAAATAATCTTTTTGCTTGATTAATAAAGACAATGTTTTATGTTGATTTGAAATAGCAATGGGTAAGAAAATGTAATATTTCATTATTATTTAGTCACAAAGCTGAGCAACCTTCAATCAGATCTCCATGAGCAATACCACATTCTCAATTTCCTTAAACAAAAATAAATTTAACAGCAGGAAATAGGTAGGGCCCTCAGCCAAAGTCTGTTCCAATTCTGCATTAACATTTTTGCCTTTTACTTATTGATATTTATGATGTTCTCTTTGATGAAAATACAGCAAGCATGTAAATATTTGGGAAGGACTTCTGATAGCTAGCTAACTAGAATTTTAGCTCCTATCATCCTGGGAATCTTTTATCAGAATAATGAGCACTTCTCTACTTGAGGAAGTATGGTGAAATAAGCACAGTAGTTATTCTGTGTGAGTTGTCAGTGTAGATATTCTTATTCCATACTCAAAGTGCTTTTCTGAGGATTAGTTTCATATGCTTCCAGAGTAGACTAAATTAAACCACCCAAAGGCACCCACAAGGTGCATCTACACTTACAAGTTAGGTCAACTTAAGGAGCCATGCCGGGAAGCCTCAGGGTCCTGGCAAGAGGGCAGCCGCAGCTGTCCCCTTCCTGGGACCCACGTGGGTCCCAGCAAGAAGGCAGCCATGGCTGCCCTCTCCCTGGGACCTCTGTGGGGCCCAGGCAGAAGGGAACCCTGGCTCCTTTCAGCCAGGGAGCCATGGGTCCCTTGTCCCCGGGAGTCCCCAGGACTGGGAACTGAAGCTCTCCGTCGACTTCAGAGTCTAGTGTAGGCTCTGTATGTCGACTTAAAAAGGTCGACTCTAAGTTAACTTCAGAGTCTATTGTAGTCTCTGTAAGTTGACTTAACAAGGTCAACTTTATATCAACTTAAGTCGACCTTGTTAAGTCAACTTAACAGAGTCAACTTAGTTTTTTAAGTGTAAACATACCCTAAGGCCCCTTTCCAGTAAAGTCCTTAACTGAGTGATCCTATTGGCTTCAATGTTCATTTGTGAAACATTGGGGATTCCTTACCACCAATCACGTCAATACTCCCAAACCATGAATATTATGACATTATAAAGGGCTATATATAGATTCTTTTTGGTTATGCTGGCCTCAATAGGTTCCCCATCATAAACTTTTGTCCAGATTACCTAGAAATGTACCTATATAATGGGAAAAGAGATGCAGTCTCATGGATAGGAAGGGAGGAAAATGTTATTTGGAAACAGGATAGTTTATAGAAGAAATCTCATGGTTTTGAGGCCTTAGGCTACAGTTTCATGAGTAGCATGACTCCATTTTCCACTGAGTGGCAAGCCTTGTAGGAGGCTGGAAACTATTTTTGTCTTGTACTGTATTAGTAGTCCTATTAGCTGACAGGGTATGTTGGAAATATACATATATTTATACATATAAATAGCTTATTTGCTATACAAAGAGAGACTGCAAAGGACATGAGTTATCTGGGTGAAGAATAGTTCTATTACTCCACCCTAGAGGAGAGTACAGACAGTCACAGGCACACCTACAATGATCTATGAGAGACACAGTTGGTGTATGCATTTGTGAAATGGAAATGACAATTCCCTCCTCTTCAAAGGTTCTTTTCCCAGTATTTATAAAGTTCTGTTAATGTTTAAATATGTCTATTTGTATGAGTTAGGAATAAAAGTCTGTTTATGGAAATGTAATTCTTTTATTAGTTCACAAGATATTTTGTCTGGAATTGACATCACTCACCAGTAATAGCAATAGGTGCATTTGCAATGTTTCATTAGCACACACACAGCTCTCAATACAATATGGCATTACATGCTTCCACACAACTATCACCACTCACATCTCTACCCTTAGTGCAACTATCAATTTGGTGTCCCAGTGCTGGGATGAGCTTTGCACATGGTTCCAGGAATGAAGTATTCCACATCCAAAAGTTCTGCAGTTACTGCTCATCATCCCATACTTGTATAACAATATGATCCCACCAGTCAGTGCTTGTTTCTTGAGCCTAGAACTGGCAGTTCACCAGGCCCAGATGCTCCATGAATGCCAGCAACAATCATGAATTGTTTCTCTCTGGGAGGAATTGTCATATGCTGTAATATATTAATGTTGTTAATGTTAATGTCATATGCTGTCATATGTTAACATATATCATATGTTAATATGCTTTGTTAATAGTCGAAGATTTATCACACCACAAACATGCATTTCTGTTATAAATGGAAGATGCAGCAAAAACTCCTCTTGAAGTCTAGACTATTTATTCAGTCAGGACTATGAGCAAATTACTATTGCTAATGGTCTCACATTTGTTTTGGTGGAATATTACTCTGTCAAGTAATGTATATTCTAACAGGAAACATGGATTATTGCTAATATGAAAACACCCACGTTTATTACCTTTGTTTACTAGCCTACTATAATTATAGTGAAAATGCTGCCAAGTGCAAGAACATTTTTTTGCTTTTGTATTCCAGATGATTCATAACCAAGATTATTATCATTTACTGTAATAAATAATTACAGTAATATTTACATTATACAAAAGCCACAGTAATTTAAATTATATAAGATGTCATAAAACATTTTAGTTTGTTGTGGATTTCTAGGAACCTTTGATTCCTCACAAAAGTTTTCAAAAGTTAAAGCAAACAATGCCCAGAGACTTGCAGCAGTGATTGATGTAAACATAGGTTTAGGTGGGATCTCAGAAGTTTAACTCCTGGGGTAAATGAGAATCAGTCACAACTTGGATGTGATGAACCTGAGGTTCTTATATGTAATGTTTTACAGATATAATGGATCCTAGAGTTCTTTACAGATTATATACTGTAATACACCGCTGCAGGGCTAGCCAGCTCTGAAGTAGAGGATGACAGACAACCAGAACACTTAACAATGGCTTTAAAAGCAAGCCACACAGATGTGTGTATACTTTTGCCACTACCTAGCATGTGGCAAACACCTGATGGGCATATGCAAATGAGACATTGGAAAGAACACAGCACCTAACTGGCCATGTACACATGCAAATATGTGATTTTCACATGCGTTTTTTGTACTTGTATCCATATGTTAGTGGTGAATGTACATTTGTTTTTTCTAATTTTGAATATCTGGCCCTACCTATTTTGGAACAAAATCCTAACCAAAGGGAAAACAACATAATGCTTATCTGATAGAGGATTTTAAAAGAAATAGGGGGGATGCAAACTTATTCCAAAAGTAAAAAGGCTGGAGAATGCACAAGGACAGAATTTGCAGTGATTTTTGGATTGAAGTAGATATTGGGTGCATCTACACTAGTAAATTAAGTCGACTTAAGGAGGCTTAAGTTGATTTAATTCACTCTGCATCTACACTACAGATTCCTTATGTCGACTTAAGCTGCTGCTTAAGTAGATCTAAGGAAATTTTAAGTCGACTTATTAAGACCTGCTTTTACTTTGACTTACTGGTTAAGTCGACTTTATTAAGTCAATTTAAGCCAGTGTAGACGCGGAGTATCCCTAAGCCAACTTCAATGGCCTCCAGAGCTCTCTTCCCCTCTACTTGACCTCCCTCCCAGAGTTCCTGGCACTGGAAGCACGCCCTGGCCAATCACAGGGCAGGACACAGCCATGCCCTCCCTGAAGTTAACACCTGGCCAGGCTTACCTCTGCAAGCATGGCAGAGCATGGCAGCCAGAACCGCAGGCTGACCCCATCCTGAAGTGACCAGGAAATCCTGGCCCTGATAGCCATCTAGGGTATAAGGCAGTGGCTCCCCAGTGGCAGGGCAGCCAACGGAATAGGGAGGTTTATGCCTCCATTTCCCAGGCCTTGGCTGCCAAGGGCTACACCCAGGACACAGGTCTGGGTGAAAATAAAAGACCTGAGGCAGGACTATCAGAAGGCCTGGGAAGTGAGCCTCAGGACGGGGGCAGCCCCCACTCCCACCTGCCGCTATTATTCGGAACTGCACAGCTTCCTGGGGCAAGAGAGTGGCAGCTTCCCCGCGCACACAGTCGACTCTGCCGAGCCTCCCTCCCCTGATGACGTCCAGGAAGAGGGCTTGGTGGAGGAGACTGTGGTGCCGGCGGAAGGGGAGACCAGCCAGCCCCAAGAGCTGGAGGGCACCTCGCTGCCGCTGGAGCCAGCTGCCAGCCTGGAGCTGATCCGTGCCCCCACACCCAACCCAGTCTCCCAGCAGGAGGGAGAGGAGCAGATTCCCCCCGCCGAGGAAGAACCAGGCGAGGGTCCAGAAATGCGGACTCCTGTTGCACCTCCTGGTGAGTGCTGCCCCCCCCCCACCCCCCCCTGCAGCCAGGGCTGGGCATGTCTGTGGGACAGGGATAGGCAGGGTTGGGGGTGGGGAAGTCACTCCCACAGGGGCAGACGGACTGGGGGCCGTGTGGCGGGGGGGAGGGGGGACCCCGAGGTGAGCGATGCAATGGTGTGCCTGGAGATGGGGTGAGGGAACCGTGGGCAGGAGCACCAAGGTCACACAGCATGCACCCGACACCTCTGGCACGTGGCCTCAGGAGAGACCCCCCTAAGGCAGGGCTGTCTGCAGCTCACCACTGTGGGCACTGCACCTGACCTGTGCAACACAGCATGCTGGCGTGTATCAAGGGGTCCCTGTCCCAAAGCACAGGGACTGGGAAGCCGGGAGATGGTCAGGGGACAGCAACTGCTTTCAGGCTGAACACCACACGATCTAATGGGAGGGATCCTCTTCTTTGCTTCTTCCCAGCAGCTCACGTGCCTTCTCTGGCCAGCCAACATAGATATTTTGGAAGATCCCACGGTGGTCCACCAGGGCCTGCAGGACCACAGAGTAGTACCCCTTTCGATTAATGTAGTCCCTGGCATGGTTTTCCAGGGCTCGAATGGGTATGTGGGTGGCATCCACAATGCCCACACAGTTTGGGAAGCCGAGCCCAGCGAGGCCATTGAAGAGGTCAAGCAGATTGCCCGGGCTGACAAGTTGGGCTAGCAGGATGGGGTTGATTGCCTTGTATACTTGCATGACAGCGGTTCCCACGGTGGCCTTCCCGATGTCAAACTGCTGGCCCACAGAGCAGTAGGAATCCGGGGTTGCCAGCTTCCACACTGTGACAGCCACTCACTTGTCGACGGGCAGGGCAGGTCAAAGCTGGGTTTCCATTCACTGCAGAGCCAGGGTTAGCTCGTGGACCAGCTTGAGGAAGGTCCGCTTTCTCATACTCAAGCTCTGCACCCGTTGTGCATCGTCCCAAGTGGTCAAGATGACTCGCTCCCACCAGTCAGTGCTAGCTGCACGTGCCCAGAGGTTGCGAGGCACGGAGTGCACTTGGGTGAGTGCAGCAGCTTGCTGGGCCAGCAGGGTGGGGGGAAGGCTGGCACCTGCCTCCATGCTGGCTGCTTGCCAGAGAAGTCTGCTCCAGAATCAAAGCAGATTCATCAGTAGCTGGCAAGTGTTGCGTAGCTGCCTGACAATTCGCAGGAGAAGAGCCCAGTGCCCTGCCAGGCACAATGGGGAAGGTGCCGAGCTCACTTCCTTTTTTATCGGCCTGGCCGGGGAAGGGGGATCATTCCTGGCTGTCACATACCACACTTCCCACCATGCACCATGCCTAGTTCCCCTTAGCCCCTGCCAGTCGACTTTAGCATCAAGTGGAGATGCTCCAGACTGATTTTGCAAGGTTGACTTTAAGTCGACCTAATTTTATAATGTAGATGCGCTAAGTCAACTTATTTGACCAAGTGTAGACATAGCCCTTGAAAGTTAATACCTAGTTATTTGCTGTGAGGAGGAATTAGTTGCTCTCCCTTTAAAAAAAAAATTGAATCTTATATAGGTATCTTTGCTTTTATTCATCTTCATTTAGAAGTTATTAATAACAAAACTTAATGATCAAGGACAACTTGAACCGTTGCAATGCATTGTGCCTCAGCTACATTACAAATGTTTTATGAATTTTAGTAATGCAGTTTAACACAGCATGATAGTTTCTTGTGCTTGATGCCAAACCAATTTGATCAGTACAGGTCCCTAGAAATTTGACCTTGTAAAAAAGAATGTAACTTTAATTTTGTAAAAGAAATAAGATGTCATATGGCTGAGCAAATGCTGCGTGTGGGCTAGGAATAACCACTGAAATTAAGAATTGAGCTATCAAATGAAAACCATCATGCAGTTTAATGTTAATTAGCATTCTATTTTCCCATCTTCAAAAAAGAGGTGTTTTTTTTTCAACAAGAGAAATATCTCAGAAGCTATTTTCCATTTTCAAGGAAGCAGACCTCTTGAGCTATAAGAGAGATCAGGTGGTTGAGGTAATATCTCTCATTGGACCAACCTCTGTTGGTGAAAGACAAGCTACCATTGCAAATTTACAAACTGAAAACCCCACATATTTCCATTTCTCAAATGTTCTCCCCCCCAAAAAAAAACCTTTGCCTAAAACTAAAAATAAATTCTATGATTTGCTTTTGAAGTATACAAAAATTTAACTTTTCTCCATTCTTTTGCCAGTCTTATAACCTCACCGTTCAGGACTGAGAGTAGAATTGAAAATGACAAAACATAGGGTGCGTCTACACTTGTGAATTAAGTCGATTTAAGCCTGTTTAAGTCGACTTAATTTAATCTGTGTCTACACTACATTTTCCTTAAATTGACTTAAGCAGCAGCTAGGGTGCATCTACACTTGTAAATTAAGTCGACTTAAGCTTGGCTTAAGTCGACTTAATGTGCCCTACATCTACACTACACTTTGCTTAAGTCGACTTAAGCAGATCGCTTAAGTCGACTTAAGGAAAATAAAGTCGACTTAATGAAAATTAAGTCGACTTTATTAAACCACCTTTCTACTCGACCTAAGGCTTAATTCGACTTTCTAAAGTCGAATTAAGCCAGTGTAGCCCTGGGGTAGCCCTAAGTCGACTTAGGGCTACCCCAGGACTACACCAATGCCCTCCCTGCTGGGGGGGTACAGGGGGAGCCTGGCATGCCCCCCAAAGGGCAGGGCATGTGGGCACAGTGTGACACTGTCTGGATTTAGAGAAGCATTTATGATATTATTTTCTATGGATATCTCATAAATGCTATAATCCATAGGAACTATGTCATGTTTGGTATCA
This sequence comes from Pelusios castaneus, assembly GCA_007922175.1. Taxonomy (NCBI): domain Eukaryota; kingdom Metazoa; phylum Chordata; order Testudines; family Pelomedusidae; genus Pelusios; species Pelusios castaneus. The sequence continues at coordinate 4,572,076 of ML685832.1, forward strand.
ATAGAAAGGTAGTAATTTGCTGGGAATGATTATATAGTTTATGTCTAGGAATTCTATTTTGATTAGAAGTTAAGAATTTGATGTTATATCCATACTTTAACTTGTGTCTTTCTGGAGAAATGTCTTAGACGGAGGGTGTGAACAACCATTGTCTCCTTAATGCGGATTAGCCCTAAATCAACTTTAAGTCGACTTAAAGGGAACCAGGGCTCCCCCACTGACCTCCTTGCCAGGGTGGCTGGCACAGCCAGAACCTGGTGTGCCCCCCCCCCATGGCAGGACATAGCCCTGCCCACCCCGCTACTATACCCTGCCAGTGTCCCTGTCCTGCTCAGCCGCCATTGTACCAGGGTACAATGGGGCAAATGCTGAGCCCCCTGGCACTTTGGATGGGGTGCCTCCCTGCCACCATAGACCAGTCCCAGGTCCACCTAGCCCCTAGAAGTCGACTTAGGCATCCAGTGTGGATGCTCTAAATTGATTTGGCAAGGTCCACTTTAAGTCGACTTAATTTTTTAGTGTAGACATGCTAAGTCGACTTAGCAAAGTCGACTTCTTTTGACAAGTGTAGACAAAGTCATAGTGAGTGACTCAGTTGTCATGAAACTTGCAGCCCAAATTTGCAAACACTGAGAAAAAATAAACTGTGTTGGTATTAAGTGAATAGCTACCATCTTTGCTATTATTTCCTTATATTGCAGTAGTGCCTAAATCACCAATCTAGGTTCAGAACCATACAACCAGGTGCTGAGGAGACAGGCAGCATAAAAGCAAATCTTGGCCCAAATCAGTCCCCATTAAGGTTATAGCAAGATGCAACAGTTGCAGGAGACAAACAAATGGATGTGGGGAGGTTGATGTAAGATTAAAGCAGGTAAGGTAACATATATCAGGCCTGTTCCAAAGGGATAGCTGTGTTAGTCTAGGTAGCAAAACAAACAAGGAGTCCTGTGGCACTTTTTAAAGACTATCAAATTTATTTATAAATAATGAGATAAATAAATTTGTTAGTCTTTAAAAGTGCCACAGGACTCCTTGTTTATGTATCAGACCTATATCTCAGCTTGCCAACTGCCTAGCCTTTGTCAGCTGGTAAAAGTGAGTTTTAAGGTATGTGAGGCAATGGCTTTACAAATCTTTGCCACACATTAGTGTTAGAATGGTGAATAGTGAGGAGGTAATTATCTATTTTTCACAACTAGAAAAATGGTTTAAAGTATGTAGCTGGAAGATAATGTACATGAGAGCTGAGAGAATGATAGAAAACTTTTTGCACAAGTACTTGTTAAAAGACAATGGTAAATTTAATTTAGCCACACTCATGCCCCCTTTTGTGTTTCCTTCCTGCTAACATTTGAGTTTGAATTGCACAAATGCTCCCAGAAAGAAAATTTTAAACATACGTATTTGAATACTTACCCCAGTTGACATTATATATGATGAGACAGAGCAATGGGACAGAATCCTTAAATCCCCTCACCTGAACCCAGAGCAGCTAAAGGAGCCAGACCAGTATCTGACTATGCTGGTCACAATTTGGACCATGCACACACATGCAATTATTTTGTGTCATTTTGACTAAAGAATTTAAATGTAAAGGCTAGTCTGCACTCAATCCAGAGATCTTAGAGTACTTTACTTTTCTGGGAATCCAGCATCAGGAATTGTACGTGTATCCTGGAAAGGAGAAAACCTAACATTTTTTCGTGTCTTTTGGATACTTATGTACATGTGTCTTAATTTCATCATATTACTTCAGGGTATGCTCTTGTATCACCAGAAATAATTCCATTTCCTACTTTGTATTTAAAGTTACCTATACTGTACAGTAGAAAGTTAAATACCTCTTCGAAATCTCTTAATCAAGCTAAGGTAAAACAAATGCAATGGATACAGTTTTCAATGTATCTTGCTGCAGTGACAATTTATGAATTTTATTGCTTTTCTGGACTGTTTTAATATAGAGAGTCTTATTGGGTGCGTCTACACTTACAAATTAAGTTGATTTAAGGAGGCTTAAGTCAACTTAATTTACTTTGTGTCTATACTGGGCTTTTCTTAATTCAATTTAAACTGCTCCTTAAGTCAAATTAAGGAAAAGTAAGTTTTAATTAATAACACCTCGTTTTACTTCGAACTAGTCCTTAAGTCGACTTTATTAAGTCAACTTAAGCCAGTGGAGACATGGAGTAGTGGCTAGGTGGACCTTTTTAAGTCAACTTAAAACATTAAGTTGACTAAGAAGGTCAAAAAGGGGCCATGTCTACACTTGAAAAGTCAAGTCCACTTCTGTTAAATTGACTTAATAAGGTCCACTTTCAATCGACTTAAAGTCAACCTTATTAAGTCAGCTTTATAAAGCTGACTTAACTTTTCAAGTGTAGATATAGCCATGATTACATATCCACAAGTCTCACAGGTAAATGCAGAGCCAAATTTATCATTATACTGCATAATATCCTCTTTCTTTCAAACTATCTCTTTTTGGGGCTCTATCCTTTGTTGTAATTTAGATGATTTTTGTTCTGTAATGCAGAAAATCCTCCTTACCTTCCTTTTTAATATGACCATTTGGAGAACTCTCCCTGACACTCTAGATTAGAAGTACATTAGAAACAATCTGGGAAGGCATTAAAGCCAATCTATTACCCCCTGGGATTGTGTAATATGTAATATTCTATTTATGTAATATGTCCGGAAATTATATTAAATAAAACTAGTGAAGAAAGATTTAGGCAGTTGATCATCTGTATTCCCCAGGGATCAGGAAAAAAATCACCATGAAGAGTTTCTAAATCATAACTTTGATGTGTATAAGTTTAGTTAATTTAATTAATTTATCATTGGTTTGTTCCAGTTGTTTTATGGCAGTTTCCAGATCCTCAGCTCTTTCCTTCCACCTCAGAGGAAGGTATTCATTTGTGTTTAGTCTTATCTCATCAAGAATATGATTTCAGTTTCTACCTTATTGATGATTCTGTTGTTCCCATCCATTATAGCTTCTAGGTTTTCTTGTGCCTTTCAGGGGGAATTCTTACATCAAGTGAACTTGAATGCATTTGATTTTTAATTCCCTGACAGCAGGGTGACAGTGGAGTTCTAGCACTGTCCATACCATTTTAGATGCCATGTGACATCTTTCCTAGATTCATTTACTATTATATCCTTGTCTGTATCAGCCATTCTAACCCATCATATTTTTATTATGCTCCCTTTGAGAAATGTCAACATTTAATATGGAATCTGTCAAGCTTTCTTGTTTAAGATTTAACCCCTTGAGCTTGCACCTTCATCTTGACTTCCCCATGATTTCATGTTTAGCATGTGTGTAGTCCCTGTGTATTTATATTGCAGCTTTTTCTTCTATTTGAGTTCAGAGAGAGAAAAGACACCTGTTGACCTGATTAGCTCTCTAGGTACTTTGTAATAAAAATAAATAATGTAAATAACTGTAGGAGAATCAGATCTTTAAGGCAAGAATGTACAAAGTGTGTGTAGCCCAAGTAGTTTGCAGCCTCCAGTTGAGAGCCATGAGAAATATGCTGTCCTGATAGGCTTAGAGCTTCTTTGAGTTTCCCAGCATAGAGGAGGAGTGTTGTATCCACAGCTAAACCCTTTCACAGGATGCAGCATACTACCCTTCTTGCTCCTGCACAGGTAGCCAACTCTACTTCTCCCAAACTATCCCTGCTATATTGTATTTCCCGGGGCCCCCCCCCCCCCCACACACACACACACAAAGAGCATGTGGAGCACCCACTAGGATACAGGTTGTGGCTGCAGAAACTAACAGTCACACTTGAGCAGTTCTGGACTCCCAGAGGCGGAACTGACAGAAACAGGCTGCCCCTTATTGCCCCTATGTTCAATTAGAATAATTATTAATTAATAATTAATAGTTGAACACCACTTCTCATTGCCTTGGTGTAGAGCAACACAACGAGAACTCACCTGTTCCCATGCTCACTCAAATACAGAGACTGATCCTCTTCCCCTCACTATTCGCCCCTACACTGCCCACATTAGTGCAAGACAGACTACTAGAAATACTTTGTTTCTGTTTCCCAGCTGGCACAAAAGGGAGCAGGCAGGAGATGGGGCCATGGTTCTGTTTTCCCCTGAATCATCCAGCAGTGTAGGAGAAAGAAGCAACCACTACAGTTGCATTATCTGTGCCCCTGGATCTCCAAAACGTATTCTAAGACTCAGTGACTCCTCTGGCATTGTGTGTGTTTTGTACTGTACGTTACTATGATCTGTGCCTTAAGTCCTTGAAGACATATATCTCAGAGTTTATTCCAACCCAAATGAAATGTCTAGATCAGCATATTGCTGAATATTTTGCCCACTGGCTTGTCATTTTAAAAAAAATATAAAGACTGTACAAATCTTCATTTTATTCTGCATATTTTAGAAATAATTTCTGTTTACATATTTTAAAAACCACTTATTGTTATTAGGAAAGTGACTGCTTAATTTAAAGCTCAGGATTTATGATGTGGTTTGGGTTTTTTTAACATTTGATGGAAACATTCAGAGTCAAAACACAATTATTTGAAATTACATTCAACTTACATCTCCACTTTTGGCAAAAGCCCCAGAGTTGTGAATGCAGCAATTGGCTGAAGGAGATTTAATGGTATATATTTCAGTAAAAATCCCAGAAGAGCTCACAGCGTATGAAGCAATAAACGTCTCCTATAACTCTGATAAACAAGACATCTTGCTGAGTATACCACAAACTGCCCTGAGATTCCTGCCACTAGTACTCAAACTATCAGATGAAGCTTTTAAAGGAAAATTATTTCTTGACTCAAGAAATGTTTATTTTAGTGTGCCATGCTTATAAAGACAATAAAATCTTCTCATGGAGTCTGAGAAAGGCTGTCAGCATCAATATATCAAAAACTAAAATCTGGCAAGAGTTTCATCTACTGTCCTATGTAGATTTATATATGAGAGAGGTTTGTAAGTTCAACATTCATGTTTACATTCTGGGTTAAAAATTGGAAGATTTGTCTGATTTTTAAACTAGTTGGTTGAGTGCTCATCCAACCCCTTCTCTCAATAATACGAACATGATTAAAAAGTACACTTAGTCAGTTTTAATAATGATTCAATTTCTGAATATTTGCAACTATCAAATAGTTTCCTGACTTTTAATTTTTTAAACTCTGAAATACTTCTTGAAATTGGATTCACATGTTCTTCATTCATAGTCCCCATTTGTCTCTTCCCTTGAAGGAAAAAAAAAAAAAACTTCTTGTAGCCCTCTCAGTAATGCAAGACCCTTTCTATTCCACAGGCAGAACACTTATTTCATTGTGAATCAATTTATATTATTAAAAAGAGGCCAGTGTCCTTATTACATGTTATCTAAATATATACTTTTGGTTAAATTGATACAATTGGGAATACATAGTTTATATTTGGTCAGATAGTCGAACGATAGAACCTAGAATCCCTCCACCAAGGTGATAATATCAAGTTAAATAAAAATTCCAAGAAAACAAAAATAACATTTAAAAAAAAAAAAAACAACCTTAACTGAACTTAACTTGTGAATGGCAACAACTCACTTAAGAAAAAAAAAAACGTCTGAAATAAATTGTGACTTTTGTGAAGAACCTTAAGCATTACTCTGGAAATTAGCTTATGATTAAACACAAAACACAAATATGTAAACAAATATACAAGGAAGTTCCAGGGGAAATTGCAAATTTTGCATGGATCCCAGCAAAGACAGATGTTCCCAGGAATACCCCATATTCGATTGTGTCTGATGCCTCCCTTCCAGTCACAGGCTGAACCTTCTTCTCATGTGTTTCTATGCCTGTGGCTCCCCTCCCACTGAAAATTTGCACTGAGGTCATGTGGAATATATGGCTATGTCTACACTTGGCCAAAAAGTTGACTTTGCTAAATAGACTTAACAAAGTCGACTTTAAGTAGACTTTTTGTTAAGTCGACTTAGCACGTCTACACTCAAAAATTAAGTTGACTTAAAGAGGATCCTACCAAATTGACTTAGAATGTCCACACTGGATGCCTAAGTCGACTTGTAGGGTCTTGGTGGACCTGGGACTGGTCCACGGTGGCAGGGGGGGCACCCCTTGCCAAGTGCCAGAGGGCTCAGCATTTGCCCTATTGTATCTGGGTACAATGGGGGCTGAGCAGGACAGGGACACTGGTAGGGCATAGGAGCAGGGTGGGCAGTGGGGGAGCCCTGAAGCCCTTTAAGTCAACTTAAATTCGATTTAGGGCTAATCTGCATCAACACCGGCTAAGTCAATTTAAGAAAGTCAATTTAGCCAGTAAAGTCGACTTTAAATGAAGTTTTATAAAATCAAATTTAATTTTCCTTAAGTCGACTTAAGCTGGTGCTTAAGTTGACTTAAGGAAAATGTAGTGTAGACGCAGATTAAATTAATTAATTTGTAAGTGTAGACGCACCCTATTAGTCTTTATGGGCTCAATAGAGCTATGAAGCCTACTGTTTAAAACATGATTTTGTAAGTGTGGCACCACTGCAGCAATGTGGACTGTATAAAGGGTTCCTCATGGCTTGGTATCTTTAATAAATGTGCAGGAGCTGCTTTTAGTAGTAAAGAAACAGATTCTTCCACCCTGACTCACGCCGAGCGCTCCACTGAATTCATTGGTGCTAGTCAAAGAACAAGGCAGGACAGATTTGCTCCTCTGATCCATCTTGTGTGCATAGGAGGTGCAAAAGGTCTGGATAAAAACCATATATGAAAGAGAGAGGACATGCTAGTAATGTTTCTCACTGCACTTCTAGAAGGTGCTCAAAAATGACAATACTGAATGCAACAAAAGCCTGCATAGGATACAATTGCTGAGAATTCCCATGGTGGGAAGAGCTCTCAGCTGTCATAAAGTCAGAGGTGGCTTCTATTCCACCCCTTTCCCAGTCCATGTGTTGGCCCGAAAAAATAGTCTTAGAAGTGAATCACATGGCTATATTTAGCCTGTCATGTCTACTAGGGCCTGCCCTAAATTACCTCAGCCTTTCCAGAAAAATTCTTCCTTGAGCTAAACTTACGTATGTGAAACTGCAGCTACAGTCATCCATTTTTTGATAAAAGCTGGGATGGTGGTCAAAACTGAGGTTCTAACTTCAACTTCAGACATATCTTAACAATGTTTAGAAACCCATGGCTGTGATTCTCCAGTGGATGAACCTTGTTTGAATACTTACTCCTGTGCAAAGTGGATGTAAAGCCCTACCAATTAAAAACAGTGGTACTTACACTCATTTTACACTGGCTAATTGGACCCCATGGTCTTCATATACTTTATTTCTTTCCCTGATTACTAAAATTATGTGGATGCATATATTCCAAATGTAACTGTAAACTAACAATGAAATATTAATGACATAATTGTGCTAAAGCAGCAAATCAATTATACAAAACCTACTCTACTTGGGAAAAAAAATATGTACTTATTTCAAATTCCAGAAAGCCTTGGGGCAGATATACCCCAGCACAACCCATTTTATTCAACTTAGGGTTCTTCTCCTTGGCACACAGAAGAACATTTCAGTCTCTGATGTATTATTAATTACTTTCACCTAGAATCATATGCAGTTAGTTTTACCCTACCTCCAGCCTGCAAGATTCATAATATGGTGGTTAAATACAACAAAGTGAAGAAAGAAACATGAAGGGAAGTCACTTAAAGAAATGGCTACAGTGTGGGAAGCTAGCTGTGCAAAGTTTTCCACCTCTGTATCTAGTTAGTAAGACCTGTTGAACCCAATGGCTTTCATTTAAAAGTGTTTGAAAAATATTATATTTGAAAGGCAAGGGGGAATCAGAGACAATATAGTTCTCTGTAATTTGTTTTGTTAGATACACAAAACAGAAGATCAGACTCTTTTTGCCATCTGACCCTTAATTGCCACCTATACAATTCTCTCAAGGGCTCTAAAAAAAGGAAAATAACTTCTTAACAGTGACCCCAAGCCCTTGCAATAATTTGGAAGAGGGCAGAGCAAAGAAGAAGAAGAAGAGTGAAAGAGCTACAGTCCTATTGATTAATATTTATGGAGAACAGTGTGACTTTATATTAAGTTTTCTGACTAACAGGAAAATATCTGCAAAAATATTTTGGAAGGGCTCTGAATGGGGAGTTGATAATTTGGGGATAGTAATGTATTTTTTTTTTCCATTAATTAACTTGGAGGAAGTTACTATGAATTGTGGACACTTTTTTTTTACTCTGAATTGATTTAATAAAGTCCAGTGGCAGGGCAAGTTTATTGATTTGTAAACTGTTAAATTTCTAGCACTGGCTTACAATAAATCTTGTTAATCAAATTTTATACAAAATAATAACAATAATTTCCAGTTATTTAATGGAATAAGAGTGTTAGCTTAGTGTACTGTGTATTTTAGTTAAACTATTGAATATGAAGTTATTGGTAAAAGTAAGAACCTTTTATGGTATTATAAACTACTATAGTTTTGTTTAAATATTTTTTTTTTAAAAAGCTTATATCCTGAAATGCTGAACTGTAAATCTGTGGTATGTTTGCATCAGTCAGTCCCAGTTAAATTCCTTTCTGTTTTTTTAATTAATGACAATTTGATATAAATCATTAAGTCTTGTTTAGTGACTTTAATTGGATCACATTTTATTGTTCAGTGCATAATCTGATCCCCTCAGAGGGGTTATCTTTAAACCATAAAATAGGGATAATGAGAAGTTCAGAACAGAGTCTAGGGAGAGGGTCAGCTATTCTGGAGGCTAATAATAATCCAGAATTCATAAATCTTCTTCTAATTAGCACTATTATCTTTCAGGCTTGATTGTGTCTTCAATGGGCAGGCTTCCTTGTTCCTTTCTCCCATTTGAGGAGTGTGAAAATGCACTATTCTAAAGCATTAAGAAGCATATTCCCCTTTCTGCACCCTTATCATTGCCAAATTGCTCTATTGCTGCTTCCACCATCCTCTTCTCCTCGTGAAATGCTTGGACTCCCACCTGCAGCTGGAGTCTCTGTTTCTATCTCCCTCCATCTTCCCTCCTGGTAAAGGCTCTAAATGGCCCAAGAGATACTAGTTGAGGAGAGAAAAGGGAGGGAGGGAGAGAAGAGAATAGTTTTATAATGGGCAATTTTTTTATGATTAGTTTATTTTCTACAGTATATTTGTGTGTGTGTGTTGTAAGGAGAATGGGTATCTCAGAACTCAGGGAAATGCCCTACTCCTCAGACATAGATCCAGTCTCTCTATCTCGTCTTGGACCAATAACTATTGAAGTAGGTTATAAACCAAGGAACAACTTCAGTAGGAGAGACTGAGAGGGCCTCACAACGGAATATAGTATAACTCAGTGGCAAGGTCATATTCCTGCTCAGTAGGAAACCCAAGGTTCAAGTTTCTATTCCATAGCAGGCAGATTGGGGAACTATAGCTAGGTCTCCTGCACCCAAGGTAAGTGACCTAATAGTTGCCTAAAGTTTATAAAGAAGGTAGGTTCACCACCACCTTTCTTTCCTCTGGCCATTTTGTGTAACCAGCTTGTAATTACTTTTTGCTATTATGTTTAATAGTGCGTGAATCTAAATGAAATGCTTTGTTTGATCCAAACTGAATTATTTTTGACTATTTTGATTTGCCAAAATATTTCAGAATGTTCAGTTTGTATTCAGGTCAAACTGATTCCTCCTTGTCCCCATCAGGCTGCCAGTGAACCAAAATGTTAGTTATTTTCCTGGTTCCAGAACCATATTTTTCATAAGGAGGGCGAGAGGGAAGGAATTACTCAGTATCCTAGAATCATAGAAAATGAGGGTTGGAAGAGACCTCAAGATGTCATCTGGTTCAACCCCCTGTTCAAAGCAGGAGTAACCCTAACTAAATCATGCAACAGTACATTCAATTTATGAAAACTTCTCATCAAAGGTCATAGATTGAGGAACTGCTCCAAGACTTTTTTCCTCTGAGCTGAGGCTGACTGGTCTGTATTTCCTCAGATCTTCCTTCTTCTCGTTTCTGAAGATGGGAATTATGATAAGAAGGACAATGGGCTTGAATTACAGCAAGGGAGGTTTAGGTTAGACATTAGGAAAAAAATTGCTAACTCTCAGGGTGATTAACCACTGGAATAAGTTACCTAGGGAAGTTATGAAATCTCCATCATTGGAAGTTTTTAAGAGCAGGTTAGACAAACACCTGTCAGGGATAATTTAAGATGGTACTTGGTCCTGCCATGAGTGTAGGGGTCTGGACTTGATGACCTCTCATGGTCCTGTCACAGGATGCACACCTGTGCACCCCTGGGTTATGATCTATATGATTTTTCTGTTCACTTATGCATTATGATTGTATGATTTTATGCCAGTTATGCCATGCAAGGTTCCTTTATGAATGCTCATAACCTATTCTACATGAATATTATGGTATTGTGTTTCCTGCAGAATCATGTATGTGCACAGATGTTTTGCATGGCTCAGGGAGGAGGGAGACAGCTCTCTCTCAGCAGCATGTAAGTAAACAGCCAAAGCTGCGAGCAAGCAATTACCTGGAGGAGGTAACAAAGACTATGCAATTTGAGGACCCTGGATCAGAGGGGACAAAGAGATCACCTCTGCCCAAAAAGGGAAGGGTTGAGGGGGGCTGGAAACAAAGAGAGTTACTTTGAACGGCTTGAAGCTTTTTGCCTAGGAAACTCTATCTTGAAACATCTACAAGAAGAATAGGACCCTGTCTTGGAAGAGGCAGATACGGCTACAAACGATCAGAGCTGGACATGAGGGGTGAGATGAGCATATTTCTAGTATAGTTATAGGGCAGCAGGCTTGTTTTATCTTTTAATTACTCGTGGCAACCACCAAAAGCTTTATTAAAATCATTGTGCATTGCTTTGCTAAGTACTCACTTAAAATCATATCCTAATCAATAAATTAGTGTTTGTTTTATCTAAAGCTGTGTGAACTTTAGAGGGTATGAATGAGGGAGGCTGGGTATGATCCATTTCTTTGTTAAATCGGTGGACATGAGTATATAATGATTGGAGAAGAATCCCAATCTCTGTAAAATAGAAGTTCCTGCTGTAGTATCTAGGTCTAGGAGTGCACACTTGGGGACTGAGTGACCAGAAGGCATGCACTCACAGCCTGGGACTATATACGTGCAGAAGGTTGGTGTGGACTGGCGCAAGAGTGAAAAGTCACTTGGCAAGGTGGTAAGTCGGGGCTCAGGAGTTGACATCTGAGGGCGGTCACAGTAGTACACCAGAGCAGATCTGGGGAGCAGCCTGTCACAGGTGCCTTCCAGTTTTTATGATTCTGATTATATTTTCCCTTTTTCAAACTTCTGAGACCTCCCCCAATCAACACACGTTTTCAAAGACAATGGCCAATGGCTTGGTTCTCACAACAGTTAATTTCCTCAGCACTCTCAGATACATATGCACTTGTGCATATTCATATTTTCTAAATAGTCCTGAGCCTGTTCTTTCATCACTGATAGCTACTCATCTCCTACCCATTCTATGCTGCCCAGTACAGTGGTCTGGGAACTGACCTTTTCTGTGAAGACAGTAGCAAAAAAGCATGGAGTACTTCAGCTTTTTCCACATCCTCTGTCACTAGGTTGCCTCCCCAATTCCATAAAGGGCCAGCATTTCCCCTGACCTTCTTGTTGCTGACATACCTTTAGAAACCCACCGTGTTGCCCTTCATGTCCCTTGCTAGCTGCAACTCCACTTGTGCTTTGGCCTTCCTGATTTCAGTCCTGCATTCTTGAGCAGTAATTTATACTCTTCCATGGTCATCTGATCAAGCTTCCACTTCTTGTAAACTTCCTTTTTGTGTTTAAGATCACCAAAGATTTCTCTGTTAAGCCAAGCTGGTTGCCAGCCATATATTCTATTCTTTCTGCCCATTATTAGCTGTTGCTCCTCTCCCTCTCTCCAGCCTGGGGAAAGAGCAACAACTTACATGCTATCTTGAATCTAGTTTCCCTCACGGAAAACTGTAGTGGCTCCATACTTCCATTCCTCCCCACCCACTTTTTTTGAAACTAGAAACTATACATCTTAATACCAGAAGAAACTATTCTGATCTACTAGACTGTTTGATCCCCTGGATCAGACATAGGCCATGAAAGCTGACCTTGGGTATATATATATATATAATTTCCAGGTAAACTGTAGTATAATTTAGAAGAACACCCTGTCTTCATTTAAAGTATTCAAATGACAAAGAATCTATCACATCCCTTGGTAAATTGTTCAAATGGTTAATTATTCTCATGCTTTAAAAATTTGTGCCTTATCTCTAATCTCATTCTCGCCTAGCTCCGCCTTTCAGTTATGCCATCCCATCATGGTTTTTGTCTTTTTCTAGACTACTCTGCTCCCTCCATCTGAGGTCTCAGCTTGCTCTTTACAGAGAGAAAGGAGTCCCATCAGAAAATAAAGTTTTCATTGCTCAGGGCATGTCTATAATGGGGTGAGATTTAAAGTTGATGTTGAAATGCTGAATTATTAGATGTGGGGGAGTGTGTTCACAGTTCACACCACACTCCTTACTTTGGGTTCTTGCATCCTCATTGCTAGCTGTTCGGTCGAATGTAGAAGTGTTGCACTGTGGGTAGGTGTCACACAGTGCAGCAGATGTCACAGTGCAGCTGTCCTCCCACGATGCAATGTCCCCCACGTCCCCTTCACAAAGAAACAAACAGGAAACACTTTTTATGCCATTTTCTCTGCCACAGTCATGAAGCCTGCTCATCTCTGCAGTATTATTGACAGTGTTTCAAACACACCTTGGCGTATTGTACAGTATTTCCAACAGGCCAGCAGGATCTGCAGTGCAGAAACCTGCAATGTTACTGAAGCCTCCCTGCTAGAAGCAATGAACCAGAATAATTCCCACTTTGTGCAGGCTGTAACGCTTAATCTGCAGTCTGTGGAGTGCAGGCTGTAACGCTCAATCTGCAGTCTGTGGAGTGCCATTTCTGGGCTGGAAAACAAGCACAGAGTGGTGGGATCACATTGTGCTGATTGTGTGTGGCGATGAGCAGTGGCTACAGAACTTCCATATGAAAAAGGGCACTTTCCTTGAACTTTGCAAAGAGCTCACTCCAGCACTGCAGCATATGAATATTCGCTTGAGCCCACCTCTTACAGTGGAGAAGCAAGTGGCCATCGCTCTGTGGAAGCTTGCAACCTTAGACTCTTACACATCAGTTGCAAATCAATTTGTAGTAAGGGAATCCACCATGGGAACTGTAGTGATGCAAGTGTGCAGAGCCATAAATAGAATTCTACTGAGAAGGGTAGTGACTTTGTGAAATATCCAGGACATATTGGATGGGTTTGCTGCTATGAGGTTCCCAAACTGTAGTGGAGCCATAGATGGATGCATATCCTCATTTTAGCTCCAGATCACCTTGCCACCCAATACATAAACCGCAGTAGGTACTTCTCTATGGTCCTGCAGAACCTTGTGGATCACAGGGACCATTTCACAGACATTACTATGGGCTGGTCTGGGAAGGTGCATGACACACGCATCCTTAAGAACTCAGGTCTGTTCCAAAAGATGCAGGTAGGCACTTTCTTCCCCAACCAAAAAATTAGCACTGGGGATGTTGAAATGTCCATAATGATCCAGGGCAATCCTGCATACCTCTTGCTCCCTTAGCTACTGAAGCTGTATACCGGTCACCTGAATACCGATAAGGAACATTTCAGTCATAGGCTCAGCAAACCCAGAATGGTTGTAGAATGTGCATTTAGATGTTTGAAAGCCAGGTGGCGGAGCATACTGACTAGGCTTGATCTATGTGAAAAAAATATATCCACAGTTATAAGTGCTTGCTATGTGCTGAATAATTTATGTGACACGCGCAGAAAAGTTCCTTCAAGTCTGGGTTGCTGAGGCCGAAAGGCTGGTGGCAAATTTTGAGCAACCAGATGAAAATGTTACAGTGAGAGCTCACCATGGAGCCATGCATATGAGGGAAGTGTTGAAAGCACGATTTTGCAATGAGCAGAAGTGATGTTTGTGCCTGCGGGGCCTGTGCACTCAATCTCAACCCCACACACTCCTTACTGCCCCCTCCCATTCTGTTATCCAAAAGTCATTGTAGCGTGGCACCAAAAATAAACAGGTATTGAAAATGGTATTATTTTATTGTGTTCACGTTTACGGGCTTGCGCTGGGGGAGCTAAGGGACAGGTCCTGGGCAGCACGTTTCTTAAAGGGGTCATCACAAAGCTCTGCCTGAATTCAACAGTGTTGATTCAACCATATATTGCACCTTGCCCTGTTCTTCCTTGATTGGTGGTGGGTTAGACTGGTTACCACAACTTGTGGTGTATTCTCCAGAGTCTATAGGGGGACCCTGTGTGACCGCTATTCTTCTTGGAGCTCAAGCAGGTGCTGCAAGGTGTCGGACTGATTCCTCATGATCCGCAGCATCTCTTGTTGCATTTCACAATCATGGTCCCGTGCCGCTCTTCTGTCTTCCATGTCAATCTTTAATTTCTCGCACAAGGAGAGCTGCCATGCTCTGAGCTCCGAATTCACCACCACAGAGGAGCACATGAGCTCTGCAAACATGTCATCCTGAGATTTATGCTTTCTCTTTCTAATCAGGCTAAGGTCCTCTCGAGGAGCGGACAGTCCCAAGGTTGATGAATCCAATGTAATGAGCAAAAACCACAATTTCCATTATTAGGTAAGCCAATGTAATGCAAAGAATCATACATTCCTTGTTGAACTCTCCCAGTTTCTCAAAACTATTCTTTGGGAGCACATTGTACTTTGAACAGAACACATTGATCAGTCACACAGCTTGGAGTGCCCTTCACGTGATGGTAAGCTTGGGGGAAACAATCATCCCAGGGAGTCCTCCCAAAAAAAATTCAAACAGGAGAGGTAGCATGGTGGAGAAACACAATGCACTGTGCAGAGCCTATTGCATGGGGTGTAGGAAGGTGAAGTCAGAGGAAGTGGTTGCCTTGTTGGTGACTATTTGTGCACCATCTTCCTTAGGTGACCATGTGGGACATCAGTGACATCAGTCTCCTGAGAGACACGCTGTCCAAGAGGAAAGAGCTGCTGCAATCTCTGTGGGGCATGCCTGGCCCATAAGCCACCATACTGTGTGCTGTGATCATGCCTTCAGCTTTCCTATCCAAGTGGCGGGGCAAGGTTTTGTTCCATGCTGGGGGAGTGAAGGCAGACCTCCCCAGAAACCTTCTTTCAAGGATTCTTGAATACCTATATGAGATTTTGGTGGACATCTCCCAGGCCAATAAGCAAATAATTTGCTTGCACATCAAAACTCTTGTTCGAGTAGTCACACTGGGCCAGGAGAGGGTACAATACATGCTCCAGGTTACATCTGTGATAGCGGCCTCCCGCATCCACACCGCTCACAACTCTGGCACAATCCCCTACAGTTTATCACACCTGCG
This sequence comes from Pelusios castaneus, assembly GCA_007922175.1. NCBI lineage: Eukaryota > Metazoa > Chordata > Testudines > Pelomedusidae > Pelusios > Pelusios castaneus. The sequence goes on from ML685832.1 coordinate 4,587,538, forward strand.
CCTCCCCTACATCTCCTCTGTACCCCCTATCACAGTCTGGCCAGATCCCTTCCCCTGCTTTCTCCATGCCACTGGCTTGGTTCCTCCCCCCACACTGTCTCTGCACTGCTGGTTCATTCTTCCTCCACATGCTGAGCTCTGCACCCATCCTGTGGCAGCCTGAGGCTGCCTCTCTCTTCCCCAAATGGTTTGGCCAGATGGCCTCCCATACCACCGACAGCTATCAGTGGAATGCAATTGTGAAATGAGCATAGCACAGATCAAACACTCACCTGATGTGCCTTCCTTTGCAACATAGTCACTGATGCCATCTTGAGGTGGGGCAGGCTGCTCCGGAGTGACAAAAAGATCCTGGCTATCTGGAAGAACTGATACTCTGGTCTCCCGAACCCCATTTTCCTCGTCCTCCAACTCCTCCTTGTCCACAGAGTCATCCTCGTTCACCCTGGAGTCTATACAGATATTGATGTTCCATGGCGGCATACTAGTTGGGTCATGACCAAGAATTGCATCCAGCTCCTCATAATACCTGCACGTCTTTGGCACAGACTCTGAATGTCCGTTCACCTCCCTAGACTGCTAATAAGCCTGCCAAAGCTCTTTGATTTTAATGCAGCACTGTTGTGTCCTTGTTGTAGCCCCTCTCCATAATACCATACAATTGTTTTTGTAAATGTCACAATTCCTTTTGCTGCTTCAGAGCTGAGCGAGCACTGACTCCTCACCCCACAGGCTGATCAAATCTAAGATCTCAGGAAGGACCAATGGGTCATGGTTGCTGTGCTCAGACATCATTACCTGCTCAGGTGAAAAGTTCTCCATGCTGCCCAAGCAAGAAATGGAACTCAAAGCTTTCTGGGGCTGCAGGTAGGGGAGGAGTTATTTGCTGATGATGTGGCCAAGGTGACGCAGTGCAGGAATGCCAGAATTGCAAAAACAGGGAATTCTGAGATGGATCCTGCAGGCATTAAACTGTTCTCTGTCTACATTGACTTTCAATCGCATTATTAAAATTGATCAAAATCTTATGCCTCTTGTGGGAGTGGTGTTATCATGCCAATTTATGACGTCAGCTATTTTGACTTTTACAGTTGTGTGTGTGTATACTCATGCTCTACGCGGCATTACTTCAACCTGAGCGCTCATTGCAGACCAGGCCCCAGTGACTAAGTCAGAGAAACAATGGACTAGGTGCCAGCATGTACTACACAATACAGAGTGCTTGGCAGTCCTGCACTATTGCTAACCCCCAATGTTAGACTTTCATGGTCAGGACCTCCAAAATAACAAGCTTGTGTTTTTTAAAAGTGGTGGTGGGGGGGGTTGTCTATTTGTTTTTAAATTTCCTTCAGCTTTTTAAACCTGTGGAAGGCTCTTGGGTCCCAATTCCATGCTTTCTTCTGCACCTATCAGGGTTAGAAACTTACTTAAAAAAAATTAAGCCTGATATTTCAGTATGCAAAACTGATTCCAGAAGAAGGGGATTTAAGAATAACATCAATTATCACAAAACAAGACTCTGGAGTCTTGGATACATTTGGTAACACTGTGTTTCTGGAGCTTATTTGTGAATGCAAGGTATTCTGTAATTATTGCAATCTTTAGTTGTTGCTTGGATTTGCACTGACATTTGGTTATTGAAAATGTCCACTTGTTCTGGATGTGTTTCCTTTGTTACCATTTAACATTGTTGAAGCTTCTCTCCCCTACAACTAGTTTTGGCTGAATTGAATGTCCTAAGGCTGTCAATAAACTCAGATGGTGAAGGCAGTAATAAGTGGTGTTAACCTATAACATGGAATAAAAGTCACTCGAATAAAATGAAATAAAATTCATAAAGGAGGTGGAACTTTAAAATTTTATATTGCATACAATTTCATGAAAAACCATGCTGTCTTCCAATTAATAATATCATCTCTGTGTTATGCTATGATTGCTTTTCTAGAGTCATAACATAATAGCTTTTAATGCACCTTAATTTATTATACTTTAGTTCTAATAGTTTGCAAGACAGTGAACTCATCTTATTATAGAAATGTTGCAGCTGATAATCTATGTTGAATCTGAGACTGACTTGATCCAAAGGATTTTAGCTTTACTTCAAATTAGTATTCGAGAGCTACCAGGAAGCTTTTCAAGATTTGTGTCAGATAATGAGTCTAATAGTTAGAACAAAAGTCAGCTGAGTGAGGATCACTTTTCAAAAATCATCAAAGTCTGACTCACTTTTAATTTTTATTTTAAAAAGGTATAACAGTTTCAGGCTGCAAGTTAACCAACTGAGGGCCAAAGACTAGCCACTCAAGCACTGAGCTACTTCAGTGCTGTATCACTGATTTAATAAATATTCAACAGAGTCCTGTGGCACTTTTAAAGACTAACAGATTTATTTATCGCATGAGCTTTCGTGGGAGATAAATAAATCAGTTAGTCTTTAAAAGTGCCACAGGACTCTGTTGTCTTTCTACAATAGACTAACATGGCTACCCCTTTGGAATTTAATAAATATTGTTTCCTTTATTAAATAGCTATTTATGATAAGCATGCAATATGATTGCTGCCCATAATTCATGCATAGTTTAACTAGGTTTATATTTATTACTGTCTCCTTTAAAGTTTTAAATTATTTTGCTTTTTGCATTTGCTGTGGTAAGAGATGGCCAGAGCTGGTTTCTTCAATAATGTGTCAATATTTATATAACTGCAAAAGTATCAACTGAATAAAGCATACTTAATAGAATTTACTATAGAGGATAAGCTGCCGTATACCTTTGTCTGTGCAGAAATACCTCAGTGTAGTGCAAACAGTATGGTTGAAAATAGGATATATAAGTTACATACAGTTGAGGTAGGACTTAGTATGTCTAGAGATGGCATCTCAGTTATACAGACAAGGATATAAATGAAAATCTACTTGCAGGAGAAATTGGAATGTGTGAGGAGTGCCCCTGTCATAATTTCAATAGAAAATTCATGAATTAAAGACTATTTCTCCTTCTGTCCTCGGTCAGGAAAGAAATTGAAATTATGGAGTTCACGTATAATCGGCAGCTAAGAAAACCCCTCTTTTGCTTTTGCACAGCAGTAGCAAATGAAATTGTCCTAATTGATGCTTTCTTGGATCTTGCTTGTCTCCTGGCACCTATGGCAAGTGCTGCCTCCCCACTGAGTCCATCCTCTCTTGCTGAGAATCAAACCTCCAACAAGCTGTGTTATGGGATGCCTCTCATTTTTAAAAGATAGACCATACAAATAGAACCAGGGGTGGGAAAAAACCACATGTGACTTCACTGACTAATTTTGGCTCCTGAACACCATTCACTAATAATTGTTCATTTGTCTACTTAAACTCCTTCACATGATTAATAAATCTGGGACTGAAACAAGGATCTGTGAAAACAAGGATCTGTGAAGCATGCAAACAAACATAAACAAAGGGCGAAATGTATTGGATTTTGAACATGATCAATACCATTGAACCAGCTCTGTTAAAACCATTATTTATTAATGTGTTACTTTTTTGCAAGTGTAAGTGTGGGGGTGAAAGAAGTTTCCTGTTAATTAGGATTACAGTTGAACAAGGCAGTTATTCCAGAAATAAGAACAGCCAGGTTTCTGATAACGTTAGAAGACGTTTGGAATAACATTACAGAAGAAAAGCAGAAAAGGAAGAAAACATTGACCACTGGATTCTGAAAAAAAGCTTTTGACTAGGTAAATTGATGGGAGTTTTAAATGTAGGGTGTAGGATAAATTGATTTCCCCACTAGAATATATATATTACATTAAAAGCATATATAATAACAATTCAACAGCACAAATTAGGGTTAATGGTTATAACTCAGGACCTTTGGCATTAATAAGAGGAGCACACGTAGGGTTGCCCTCTGCCTTCTATTTCATTATAACTACAAGCAGTCATCACCAAATATTTGGGAGAAGGAAGGGGAAGTTAAAGATTGAATTATGTTGCAGAAGTTTGTGTAGCACGCCAAGTGCTTTTATAGGAGGAGTTCCCAAACCCTGGCCTGTGGGGCTTTTTCAAATGGCCTGCGCTGCCTGGGAGCCGGGCTACAGCTGCCTGCTTCCCCACCTCCCCCGTCCAGTCCTGGGGTGCACAGCCTGGAGCCAGGTCTCACAGGCAGCCAGGAGGGGGAGCCAAGCTGAAGCAGCCACTTACTGCCTGATCCTGCTTAATTGCACACGATGTGATTAACCCCATTGTAGTTAATGGGAGTAGTTAAGCTCCTGCATAAAGTCTGGGGCCTCATTCTGTGGTCTGATGTTCAGCAATCAACATCTTAGTAACTACTGAAAACATTTGAACTTGTGCTTTCAATACTTCATCTTGCATAGAATATTTTCTTACACATTTTCTCTTCTTTTCAAACATTCAGTTTCACATCCTTCTTTTCTGAAGTGGAATTATCCTCAAATTGTTTGTATTTCTTTTTTTAAAACCTTCGTGGGGGTTGAGTTTGTAGGGTTGTTGTTTGACTCCTGAGCAGATGGGTCAGAGAACTAACCTGTGATCAGAAAGGGAAGCTTTTCACTAAATAAATGTTATGAAATTTTAAATAAATGTTTTATACAATTTAATTTAAATTTTAATTAATTAAATTAAAATGAATCACTTAATTTTGATTGACATTTAATTAGACTTTAATTTAATTTTAATTAAATAAACTCATGGGCCTTCAGGACTGTAAAAAATTATATTTGTGGCCCTGAAGGCAAAAAGGTTGGGAACCACTGTTTGATTGGGAAAAGTCAATATGAACTAGATTGTGTCACTAGGCTGTTCAGGGGAATAAGTGTCTTACTTTTCTGCTGAGTTCTGCTGTGATACTCTAGCCCAGTGGTCGGCAAACCGCGGCTCGTGAGCCACAAGCGGCTCTTTAGCCCCTTGAATTTGGCTCTTGCTGGTGCGAGCTGTGGTCCCTTTAAATGCAGACTGCTGCTGGGGAGAATCAAATCTCCCGCCCTGAGCGTGCTCAGGGTGGGAGCGGCCTGGCAGCTCTGCCGGCCGTCCCTGCAGCTGCGAGCCTCCGACCAGGTAAGGGGGCTGGAGGGAGGCCTGGAGGGGGGGGGACGAGGAGAGTGGGTGGGGGGGACGAGGACACTGGCTGCCGCCTGGAGAGGGGTGGAGGGCCCCGGTAAAGCCGCGGCAGAGCTGGCCTGGGGGCTGGCCGTCCCCGCCCCCAGGGTGGGACAGGCAGGGTCTGCGTGCGGCTGGGGGGTGGCTGCGTCCACCGTGTGCCCCGTTGCCGGGGCCGCCTCCGAGCAGGCAGCTAGGCTCAGGGTGCGGGGCTGGGATGTGGCTTTCCGGAGCCAGCCAGCCAGCCAGCGAGAGAGAGAGAGAGGGGGGCCAGCCAGAGAGAGAGAGAGAGAAAGAGAGAGAGAGAGAGAGAGAGAGAGAGAGAGAGAGAGAG